>JAGEOH010000410.1:0-50000 GCA_032207245.1 Pardosa pseudoannulata
GGTGCGGTTCGAAGTTCTGGCTTATGATATTTTTGTAAGTTTTTTGCTCTGGTGTTGCAACCCTGACAATGTTTGTGTCCTGTTACATACTTCTGGCAACACGTCAGAGTAAAAATCGCTGGTCTGGGGACATTTTGATGACCAACGATTTTTGGTTCACCAGCTTCTTTACTACATCTGCACAGAGAACCCTTCCATTTGTATTTGGATTGAATGTATATGTGTTATCACTTCATAAGGCATTATATCAGCAACGGGTAGTCTTGCTAATCCATGTTTCCCCGCCATTTTGTTACGGATTTAAAGTTGCTTTGGTGAAATATTGGCGCTGTCGGTTCTTTTCCAAGCTTCTGGTGGTCATGCGCGTGTTACACACAAAAAAAAAAAAACCCTTTGAGGGGCATTATTTGTTATTAGGAACAATGCACCTATCACACCGTTGCCTGTCATCATGTTTTTGTTTAGACCACCGTAATTTGGCGATTTTTGTTGATTGCCAAATAATAAAATGGCGAAAATTACATCTTTATCCTAAACTCAAAGAAATTAACATTTTATATAATGTTTTTGCAGATTAAAAGCGTAAAGAAATATTCCAGTTAATACTATTTAAAACATTATAAAACACTAATTTTATCAAAATTAGCAGGTAAAAATGTGAAGAAATGTAATATTTTAAACACAAAGAAATCACACTTTTTTAGCATTATTTGCAGATTAAATTATATCTAAGGATTAAACTATCACAAATCATACAGGAATTGCAAACTATTATGGCCCAACTTTCGCTTTTTAGCAAGTCTACAACATCGCCAAATTTAGCAAGAAAATAAAATATGTTCGTTGTGTTGAAACGTGGTTTGATGAGCATGATCATGAAGTAAAATATCACATACGGTGCTTTTAGTTTCTTCATTTCTACACTACTGAGCGTTTGTAGGGGTTTTAGAGAACGAAAGTTCTCGCTTGGTTTCTTCTTCCCGGTACTACTGAAGAATAGGGTTTCCCTGGGTAAATTTGGTGAAATTATTGGCGATGTTTACAAAAACACAAACGTATTTCATTCGGGTAAGACTATCCTTTGCTATTTGGGTGACTTTGATTGATGAAGATTGCGCTATTGTAATAGAATTATTTATATTTTCCTAATCAACCAAAACCACTGAGAAAGCGGGAATATACATTTATGGGTAATAATTCTCTTAACAGTTTACAAAGCCAACAGCTTCAAATTATTAAATATTTAGTATAGTGAACTTTTATTGATTTATTATATCTAATATTTTTAAGCATTATGCTCATTTAATATATAAGAAATGGGTTCCACAAGAAAAGCTGGATACAAATATAGTGTAAGTTAAAATATATACAGATTGTTTGAACACGGCGAAATCAGGCGAAAATGTTAGGCTACCGTGCTAAGAGCTTTATCGCCAAGTTGGCTGGGGCACCCTGTTCTTCAGTCAAGCCCTTCTTCCCTTATCATTACTTGAGCTCTCCCCGAGGAACGGTAGTGGATTTCCTAAATCTCAATATCCAACTTTTATTAGTCGATGAATCCCTGGAAATTGCAATGACCTTTCACTTAAAACATCGGTAATTTTCCGTTTCGTCGGCGCGAATCTCGCCAAGCAGACTTTATTGACGAATGGTTTGTTGCCGCCATTATTACTATGTATTGCGAAAAGACGTAACTGATAAGAAATGACCACGACTTGTTTTTAAAATACCAGCCGCTCGCACCTGCGGTGCGACAGGCGCGGGCCGGGCACTTCGACGGGCAAGCACGGGTTGGGCTTGCCCCATGCTAGCGATCTACCCACCGCAACCGGGATACGCCTGGAGGGCCTCACGGCTAAATGGGCCCGGCCTGCGCTTGATTGTTTTTAAAATACGGTAGTAATAGGTTTCCATCGGAGATATTCCGTTTGGCTTCAGTTGTATAATTTTTGGCGCTGTAAATTTTATCACCTGTCTCGGCGAAATGGAAAAATTTTCCATCCTACTTTTCATTTCGCCTGCGTTAATCCTGCCAAGCCTAATTTATCAGCAACAAACTGTTTGACTCAAGAACAGGGTACCTCCGCCAAGCATGATAGCCTAACATTTTCTCCTTATCTCGCCGTGTCCACACAATCTGTATCGATATTTTAATTTATATTATATTGGTATCCAATTCTCTTTGAGCAACCCTTTTCACATGCATTAAATTCCCTTAAGGCCATAAAAAGATATAGTGAACAATTAACAGTTTGTTTAGTTTACCATTTGTTTTAGTAAACATCGCCAATAATTTCGCCACATTTGCAAAGAGATACCCTATTCTTAAGTATTAAGCATTATTATTGTTTGTTGCCAATACTATTATTAAGTATTAGGAAAAATACGTGACTGATGAAAAATGACCGCGACTTGTTTTGAAAATATAAGGGTTATCAGTTAGGATATACCGTTTGGCGTCGGTCGTATTATTTTTGGCGACTGTATCACCTACTCCGGCGAAATAGATTTAACAACTTTTAATAAATTACTATAATTGTATAATTTACTATATATTATAATTTAATAATACTTTTAATAAATTTAACAACTTTTTGATTCTTAATTTAACAATTTTTTGATTTTCAATTTCTCAATTTTCAATTTTGTTTTTTAATTTTCTTTTAATGTAATAATCTATCTTGTATATATTTGCTATTTTATACTCTCTCTGTTTGTTTGATTTGTATGTGCCTTTAATGTTTAATTTATTGTTTCGGCTATTTCATTCTCAAAATTCCTTTCTCCTGTGTTTATTTTTCTTTTTTTAACTGTTACTTTGTTTTTTTAAATTTCGTCTTGTTTGGCGCAGTTTGTCCTTTCAGGAATTAGCGCCATTAAATTCCAACCAACCAACCAACCAACCGGCGAAATAGAAAAGTGCCAAATCGTCTCATTTTCGTTTTGTGCTTGGTCTCAAAATCTCTAAAGGCCCCTGCACACTGTGGTCTATTGCGAGTCATTTGGACGGGGTGTGGCTTATCGAGGTTGACGATAAAATAGCCTTTGAGGAGGATGGAAGAGGAAGCGGTTTTCTCAAAACATCAAAGACAGATAGATGCTCTACTTGAGTGCGCAGTAGACTCTGTGGACGTACCGACGAGCTCCGCCGATTGAGTGGCCTAGTGTGTGGATGCAATCTGTGAACCATCGCCCAAGGTAGCCATCAGGGTCATCACAGCAGTGGTGAAGAATCGACCATAGTGTGGAAGTAGAGGTACACATGCGATATTTACACCGCGGCTTTTGTCGCCAAATTTGGTGATTTTTCGAGCGGTGACTGGTTATCTTTGTCTACCCTGACATTGGAGCTTTGTAGTGGCAACCCTGGTTCGTTCTTTCAGCCCCATTAGTACAAGTGATTTCTGACGTCACCATCCAGCTCTTTGGAAAAATACCTGTTTAGCCATTTCTTTTGCATAACGGGATTCCTGATTTTAGTTTGGCGACTTTCAGAAAATGGGGTTTTTACCATGAAAAAAACATGGCGGGCGGAAGCGGTGTAGATATCGCATCTGTTCCGAAGAGGCATTAGGCTTTCAAGTGAATGCTTAATTTTTTTCTTTTTTTTAGACAAGTGAGACCCAGTTTCACAAACCCCAGCGGTTCGTGTTCCGGAACGGCCTGCGGATGGAAGAGGTCGCCGACAAGAAAGCTCCGAAAGTCCCTGAGGCGGATCGACTGATCGGAAAGAACGTCTTCCAAGACAGCCAGGCACCGGTTGGCATTTCGCATCCCATTTATTGCTAGAGTTTGACTGAATAAGAGGGTACCCCTTGCCAAATTGGCGATAAAGTGCAGAGTATGGCCTCCCCGACAATTAGCTCCTTTCATCGCCGTGTCATGCAACCCTTTTATTACGTATGAAATGCTCCTCATTCACATTGGTTTTTTAAATGGTGAAGTTAAATTGTTTTAGTGATCAACGGCAATTTTACTGATAATTCAAACCGGTTAAACTCGTTTTCTACCCATTTCCCTTTGGATTTAATTACATGCACTGGAATACTATTTTTGTGGTTCTAGTGATGGCTAACTCCGGTAAGATTAACTCTGAATTTTTCCACAACTTGAAGCTCATTGGAATGAAAGCTGTGATTGAATGGTGTTTGAATGAAATCCTATGCCGCTCGTAACGTCAGCTTTCCGGTTACTTCACGCGAAAGGGTTAGCGCCATATAAAAATCGCCAAAAATAGGAGGGACACCCGATTCTTCAGTAGCACCATTGCTAGTTGTATTTATTTGCATTATACATTTTACAGGGTGACCATGTATTGACAGCCAATAATGAGACAAGTGATACTGAAACTCATCTAAACATCATGCCGGATTATAAACTCAATTTATATATATATATATATATATATATATATATATATATATATATATATATATATATATATATATTTGCGAAAATCTCGCGTTAAGTTCGTTGATTGAATAGACTTTCGCTAAGACAAAAACAATAACAATTTATTAACATGCTAAATGAAACACAACGGATGGCGATAAAACTTGACAGCCTTTAGGCGAGCTTTCTCGGAGCAATACGGAGAGTCTTAACATCTGTCCTACTTTCACTAGATCTGCGCGTGAACTGATCTTTTATGAGATGTCACGGCCCCTTTCTATAGCTTTCAGGTTTCTGGAAATTTCCATAAGCTTTTAGTAAACTCCAGAGAAAGGGTGTCGTCAACAAATCGCCAAACTTGTCTGCAATATATCGCCAAATTTGGCGGCAAAAATGAGTCTTCCAGAACTTCGCCAAGGAGTCAATATCTCGCCAATTTGGCGAGATACCATACAAATATACAAAATTACACGTTTACAGTATTCTTAGAAAAAAATATATATACATATATATATATATACGTATATGTTTATGTATTTGCTCAAAGTTTCATATTTATCTCCTATTTTGTAGTATTTCGTTTACTAATAAATGGTTTGAATATAAACACAGTTTTAAAAACCAATTAACATATTTTGTGCTGGTCCATTTAGCAGCGGAACTGTATCGAGAGCCCGCGTTTTGAGCGTTATTCAGTTCAATCTCAATAGATCAAACATTATTTCATTTTTGAATCCACTTATCCTATTTTATATTGAAATATACAAACAAATAAATAAATAGAAATATATAAATAACAACCAGAAGATTTTTGGAAACAAAAAATATATTTTTCAGTGGATAGATTTATAATAGTATCGTAAATATGAAAAATCAAATAGAAATAGTATATAGTTTTAATTTTTCCAAATTATGTTATATATAAACAATTTTACATTATAAAAAATGAAAAGAGCAGTCATAAAACTAATAACGTAAAAACTAGTTTTTATTTGTCTCAATATTTTCCAGAATATATGTAGTAGACAAGAACATTCGGCTTCGTTTTCCTGTCTATACCGTTATTTTTGTATCCACAAACAAACCCTGTTGTGACACTAACCCTTACTAGTACGTGTCCCGCACTCAAGTATCCATCGTCAGAAAACGTACTAGTACGTGTCCCGCATACAATGTGTTAATTTAACTTTACTGCATAATATTATTAAAATAATTTTTAGGAAAAAAAAATCGTTTTTATGATATTTTTTTTTAAAATTTTGTATGTTCGCCATTACTGTTTATTTTTCGCTTATTTTCCACCAGCAACTGGCGTACTTCAGGTTGGGAGACGCCGGACTAGAGTACATCTGAGAGTAAAAAGGGAAAGATGTGAATTTCTAACAGAGTTAACGTAAAAAAGCTGACTGAGGGGTTGTCGTTTAGGTGCTGACGTTCCACGCCTACTACCGGGATGGTAATCGCTTCCGGAAGTGCAAGGTGCTCTACTACTTGGAAGACGACGAGATGAAAGTGTACGAGCCTCGACAGAGGAACAGCGGCCTAGAACAAGGTAGGTGGACTCTTCATTTAGATCCATCATGCGGTTTAAACCAGTTAAAATCACTTTTTCATAGTGTTACGCAAAGCAGAGGTGCAAATTTCGCAACACGGTGGATGAGTAATCAGTGCAGGCAATCACGTAGTCAGTATTTTTTTCTTTCGGGGAGAGTTTAATGTTTTAATCCAAAGTATGGTTAACTTTCAATCTCATAAAATAATTCGATTACAAACACACGTACAAACTACACACATCTGATTCATAATTCAGCATACATACGTAAATACGTCATAAAGCATATCATTAACGCTGAATGTAATTTTATTTAAGCTCTTTAACAAACGATGGCAGAAGGGTAGAGCTCTTCGGAATCGGAGTTTTTCGGGTTTAAATCCAGCTGATGGCATGGATGTTCGTAGCCGTTCGGAATCGGCTTTAAGCAGTAAATACCGGTCTCATTTGCTCTCGAGTTGCAAAACAGCAGATGGTAGTGATTCAAACCAAACCAAAACATCACTAAGAATAGAAACGATGAATCCAAAAGAAACTAAATTGTGTCTGATCGAAAAAGAATCAAAACTCTAAAACACCTCTTTGAGAAGTGCAGTGGGAGCCTGGGGAATTTCGAATGCGCGCCATGTCTAGCGCCTTCGGTAGGATCAAAATAATTTCGACGCTTCCTCCAATAGAAGTTTTTATCCAGGAAAATTACTCTTATAGAATCGTAATGAGAATAAAATAAAAATCTGAGATTAATATTAAAATTACTTCTTGAAAACGACAAACCTATTATTATTGTTTAAAACCCAGGGGTATTTTTTCTGTATACAAAAAATATTTGTTTACCTTTCTGAATTGGCTTCAAGCAATAGGTCCCGGTTTCTTTAGCCTTCGAGTAGTAAAACAGTAGACCGTAGAGCTCCAGACTAACCAAAAAGCTCTTATTTTTTTTTATTTTATTTAAAAAAAAAAAAAAAACAGCAAGCAGTGATTACCAGAAATAACAGGAAAACGTTTACCTACAGCTAAATTAGGTTGGCGACCGTAGTAGATATTACAAGAGAAACCCGCTCTTTAGAGTTTGTATTTAAAAAAAAATATAAAGGAATGGAAAAACAGAATGACGTGAAAATGGGCTGTGCCGAAGCTAAGGCCTTGGTTTGAGGGAACATCCTAGAATGGAATTATAATTGGTTTTTCGAACGCTGTGTTCTCTATTTCTGTTTATTTAATCTTTGGTTGGATAGCAGCAATATATATATAAATATTTGTTTTTTGAGATCTACCATTAGATCGCTCATGCATATCTCGCATAGACTAAAGGTATCAGAAATGCGGGGCCTGTAATTTGGAATATTTTTTTTTTTCGTCTTCCGAATGTTTTGGTTCAAGAGCGGAAATGATACTGCTTTGTATATGTAATCCAGTGTTTCTGTTCTTTCTCTGTGTGGTAAGATTGTCTAATGAAGCAAATAAATATATGTGGCTTTAAGTAGATTCCAGTTTTCTTCGAATTTTGGCCTCTACCCTTACTTGATGATACACGATATCGGGTAGATATGTGAAACTAAAGGTTTATGATAAGAAAAGTGCAGATTCCTTGTCTTACAGAGAAAAATTTTACACCGATTCAAGAGGATTTGTGAAGCTTTTAATCGGTTGGGAATTTTTTGTTATTACACGAGAAAGCCTTGTGTTTTTCAACGGGAAAAGGAATTCTAAACTGAATCTTCTGCTTTTGCAATACGTGCATGTTGACCCGCTATAAAGCTTAACAATAGACGAAAAGAAAAGTATAATTCGATATTCTAAGCAAATGCAGATTGCGCGTATGTAATAAGTGCAGTAAGTTAATTTCGGTAGATGAACCCTGCCAAAAGTGAAGATCTTTATAGCAAGGGGTGACTGTTAAGGAGATTTGGGAAGCAGAAGGAATGACTCAAATCGCGGGAGGCCTATTGCAATGACCGCAAACGGACAAGGGGAGGATGGCACATTAAGATGCAGTGAACAGGGGTCACGTAAGACCAAAAGGTCAGGGTCCGTGGCCACCTGCAAATTGAAGAGGTTCCCATAAGAAATTGATATAGGACTCTGAGATATACCTAGGAGAGGATCCAGAATCCTCACAGCAAGCAAATAACGAAAGGATTACACCCAATATTTATTACTACGGCCAAATCAGATTGTATCAGGATAACGATTGGGTGACAATCTAATAAGAAAGAGGAGATAATCTCCTAGTAAAAGAGAGCGTGGTATGATGAGATGAAAGGGACTGGTGGAAATTCCTGGAGGTGACGTCCCAGCTACTGTTTGTAACTCCTGGAAAGTTTTCTGAACGCGACTACCCAACTTCCATAAGTTCCCGAGATTGGTTCCTCAAATGACACCTGAGCCGCTCCGCGTATGAGGCTCACTTGTCGCCCTTAGATGTGCCCCCCTCCCCAGTTGTGCCTCATCTCTCAACGTCGTCACGAATTTACTTTTTTTTACGACTGGAGTCATCATTTCTCATAGTTAGAAAGTTTAATCTTTGAAATTTGTGCCATATAATCATTTAAAAGGTTTAATCTTAGTGGAATAAGAGCATCGTACAGAAGACGTGGTAGTGTATTTCATTTTTTTCGACAGGTTGCATCGTGGGCAAGGGTCGCTTCAGTAAGCCCGGCGGTGGCCGGTACACCGTGGACGACCTGAACGTCGGCGAGACACTCACGCTGTTCGGACGCGACTACAAGCTGACTGACTGCGACGCCTTCACAAGGACCTTTCTCACAGAGACCGGATACAGGGTCCGGTCGCCTGAGCCAGAACCAAAGGACCCTCTGGCAATTGACAGGGAAGAGGTGAGGACAATGTTCACATTCACCTGTGCAAATATATATATATATATATATATATATGTAATATATCAAATTTATTCAACTCTAATTTTCTTTAAAAACCTCCACTCTCCCATTCTAACTCCCTTAAATCTTTTTCCCAGCCTCTAAATAGTGTAATCAAAGAAGTATTTTCCTCTTAAAATTCTTCCCAAAGCTTTTTATCCTAAAAATGTAAACTCTCTGTCTATTGAGCATGTTTCCCAGCTGTCGCCGGCCAATGGCTCCGCGTTTTTCCTGATCTTGCACTTCAATTCGCTGAGTAAGTGAGAAAATCCTTTCTCTCTTCGGTCGTGGGTGCACCTCTGTTCGAGCAGACCGATTTTTGTGGCTTGTCCTTTGTCTGTCGTTAAGTAGAAAAGATATCCGTTGTAGCAGCTCTGGAATAAAGTTTCAATTAGACATGTGCCGTTCTCTTCAATGTTGGCCCGATTGCATTTTTATTCCTGCTAGCTGTTGAGCTTTCTCCTTGTCAAGAAGTTTTATAAATAATGGTTTACACACACACACATATATATAATATAGTAAACTAAAAAACGATAGCTTAAAAGAATATACCGGCACAAGAATAGTTAACAAATATAATACCAAACACCTAATTCTAAATTTGTAAATATGTTATTATAAATTATATACATAAAAATAAATAGAATGAGCAAGATGTTCTATATGATTCGAATACATGAATAAAAAAGGTATTGCTTGTTAGACCCATTGGAGTCAAGACCGCTGTTGAGATGGGATGAATCTGATTTTCTCGAGATTAACGAAAAGAACTGGAGATTAAAGATGAATCAGAAGTCGGTACAGAGAAAAGGCATTGGTCCATAACTGGACAGTCTAGCCATCCATGCTGATGACGATGGGTTCTGAAATGTGGTTTTGTATAGCGGAAAAACATATTCGGAAACTTGATTTTTATGTAATAGCTAGCCACTTCACGATCAAACTTTTTTCTGGTCATTAAGATTCCCAAATTAAGATTATATTTACTTCACAATTTAAATAAAATTTTAAATTAAATCATATAACAGCAGTATAAAAAGTTCGTAAAAGCTCATTTTCATAAATATATAACACATTTAAATTTAATGCCCTGCAGAAACTTGAGAAATTCACACTAAAGAAATAAAAAGGTTGTATTTGAGGATTTATCGTTAAGTCATTCATCGTGTAGTCAGTTTTTAATTGATATCAGTTAAAATTTCGGAGTGTAGAGGACCTATAACGCTTCCTCGGATCATTTCCATCTTTTGGTACCTTCGAAGTCTTTCAACATTCAGATGTTTGTGAAAAAGTAGACGTACATACATAGCTTTAATAAGATTTTAACCGGAAAGTAACTAGAAGTATCAGATAAACTGCTACATCTGGTTACTCGATGTAACCAACAGTTGGTAGAAAACTAAAATTTTGTACGTATTCCATTTCTGAGTTCTATAAGTCAAAATGTACACGAGTTACTGTATTCACATATAGACACGGATAACACCAAAAATGGTATTTTTCCCATAGGCAAATGTTCTTAAGTCGTACCGTCGACCGTACGCGAAAGAATACAAATATAAGAAGTTTTTCAAGCACCATCCAAAGAGTCTGCGTTTCTACGGTTACTATGGAAATGGGAAGAACTTGTTCGAGGAGAAGAGGGAGGCGACGCTCTACTACGACCTGGCAGACGGCAAGATCAGAATCGTCGAGGAGAGGTGCAAGAGCAAGTGGATCGACGGCAGGAAGGACACGCGGGTGCTCCTAAGGCCTACACTCGTGCCCAAGGTAAGCTTCGATTTTAGCACAAACAATGTTTTTCTCTGAATATCAGGATGAAAGAAACAAGCAACCAAATCTTCATTCCGGTTATCGTTCTGCCTTGACCTCTTTGTAAACAGACTCTACTGAGGTCAATTAAGGTCTTCTTCTTCTTGAGCAGTACAGCCTATAACAGGCTACGGCCGTCCTAATAAGTTTTTTTGCCATCTTGGTCTATATGGCTCTCTAGTTTGTTACACCAATTATCTCCAAGTCCTTCTCAACTGCATCCAGCCACCTTGTCAGTGCTCGACTCTTTTTTCTTATTTCTTCTGGTTTAGAGAAATTTTTTTGCTTTGCAGGGTTTTGGTCTTTAGATGTATAAAGGTGTCCCAGTCATCGAATGGAATTGACTTTATAATATTAACAATGACCTCTTGTTTATATTTTCTGTATAGCCCGTGATTATATAGGGTACGCCATTTGTTGTTTTCGTAAACCACTGAAAAGATTCTTTTGATTATTTTCCTTTCAAAATTCATCAATTTGTTCCCTCTAATTTATTGAGCCACCAGTACTTACTATCATATAAGATCGAAGGCCGTAGGAGTGTTTTGTAAATGCTGTTTGTTTTTTGTATAAGAAATAGGCTTTTTAATCCAAATTAGCATATGTTAGATAGGCGGCTATCAATTTCAGTATTATTGACATTTTTTCAGGTTACAATAGTCCCAAGATATTTAAATTCGTCAACAGCTTTAAAAGTTCTCAATTATTAACACAATTAAGGTCCTCAACAATGCATAATGGAAGAGGAAAGAGACTGTTCTCTAGAATAAGGAATTGATAGGCATTCAAATTGGCAAGGCGTCGCTTTTTGGAAACCAGAGGCTGTAGGTTCGGATTTTTGGGCAATCTAATTAGCCATGGTGTTTCAAATGTTGATCGTAGGTCTCCAAACCAAACGAAGCCCTGGTTATGGTCACCAATTTCATCCATTTTGATTCCACAGTACTACTACAAATTAGCGCTTCATTGTTGTCCGTTTTCGATGTTTACTTCGCAGCCAAATTTCGCTTTCATTTATGATCAACCTAGCCTGACTTGGATGTACTTGAGGGTTAATGGATTTTCTCCCTACATGTCTTCCACGATGCTTTCCCATATGTGGCAGTGATCTATGCCGCAAACGAGATTGATGTTTTTTACCAGTTATGTTCATGGTTTTTGTGTTATATACGCGTACAAGTGAGACGAGAGGTAAACGAAAGAGAAGTCACCGTATCCTGTGTTCCAGGTGGTCGAACCGTCACTTCTGCTGGGCGAGTTGTGCGACCCGACGTTGCTGACTCACGCACACGACGTACAGAATGTCCTGATAGGAGGAAGATACTACAAGGTCCAGAAGCCGACCTCGGTGCTCGTCGATTCGAATCCGGTAAGTTCACCTTCAATTTATATTTATACAGCAGCTTTATTTTTGTATTCTGCAGAGGGATGCTTTAGAAAATATTCATTTCGCAAGCTGTTAATCACAGCTGTTTTACCCAAGCCTGTATTTTTAAATAGTTACCATTAAAATAGCAATTTTTTCAGTACAATTAAAATGGGAAATAAATTTAACTTCAACATTAAAAGCCACGAACTCAATTATTCTTTTATTTAAAACCCCATGATCAGTAATACTCTAGAGAAACACTGTTCACTCGTTCACAAAGAAGATTACGAAACAGATAACGTTACAACCGATGCTTCAATTCGAAACTGATTATGCCTTGTAAATGATAAAACTAAGTTGATCAAGAAATATAGGTGTTCAGAAGTAATATAAAAAACTGCTTCACAATGCATGTAGTATTCTGTGAATGAATAAAATTTGTTTAATTCGATTCTTTCAGAATCTTTTACGACATTTCCCCATCGGGTACCTTCTCAAACAGATCTGCATGTAGAGTCACACAATAAGAGTCTCTCCCTGCGATTCATACCATCGATGAAATCTATATTTTGCGGTTAAAGTGTATACGAGGGTTAATCTGAAATTTTGAGATAAGCTCAGAAGCGAATTTACAAAATAAAAATAACGGTTTAATTTTAAAATACAAAGTATTTTAACACAGCAGACGATTTTTTTCTGACTTGCTTCAACTTGTTTAGCGTAGAATAAATTTTAAACAGAAGACAAAATGGAGTGGACGCGAGAACATTTTTGCGCTATGATTTTCTACGATTTTAAAGCAGGATTAAATCAAGAAGGATGCTTTCAACGGTTGCCATTGGCATTTGGTGATGAATCTCCAGCTCGCGCTACTGTATTCAGATGGTTTAAAGATTTGAGCAGAGGTCGCTATTTTCTTCAGGATGAAGAACATACAGGAATGCCGCCGTCGGCATAAATCCCGGATAATGTGTCTGCCATAACAAAAATGTTAATGGATGATAATCGCTGTACCTATCAAATTATACAGGAGGAACTTAACATTGGATCTTCATCCCTACACAAAATTATTAACGACGAATTACATATGAAAAAAATAGTTTGCCGTCGGGTTTCCCATAATCTAACTGAGCACCAAAAAGGGAAGCGTGTCAGAATCAGTAAAGAAAGTCTTAGATTGCTAAATGATGGTGGCCACCACATCATTTCTAAAATTGTAATTGTGATGAAACGTACATACCGTTTTTGGGCGTTTCAACACGTCAAGAAAGCAAAGTATGGCTCTTCGAAGAGGATCCCACGCCGACAACGGTAGAAAGACAACACTGAAAAAAGTGATGTATGCCGTTTTCATCAGAAGTGCGGGATTGGTCAAAGTCGCCAAGTTTGAAGGACAGAAGACAATAACAGCAAACTGGTATATCACTCAATGTCTTCCACAAATTCTACAAGTGAATGTTAGAGGACTCATGCTTCACCATGACTATGCATCTTTCCATACAGTCGGATTAACAGTGGAGTTTCTTAAACAAAAACAAATTAAAGTGACAGAAGATCCGTCGTAATCAAATGATCTAGCTATGTGTGATTTTTGTTTATTCTTTAATCCAAAAAAAGAACTTACGTGGACGTCGTTTTCATTCAGAAGAAGAGATTGATGTGGCTATAAATGCATGCATTTTTTCACCTATTCCAATAAATGAATGGCTTGGGACATTTAATCTGTGAAAAATTAATCGAGAAAAGTTCATTGATGTTGGAGGAGACTACTTTGAACACACCTAAAATTTTGTAAGAATAACAACTTTAAAACACAACTTTAAAAACCCAGTTGTATCTCAAAAATTTCAGAGTGACCCTCGTAATTCAGTTGTTTTATAGATTAACTAGGTATTGCATGAAACAACTAAAAAAGTTTGTTAAAGTATATTATAGAGGAAAATTGGCATATTTTACTTAGTTATTCTATGAAATAACTAATGATGATAGACCATTAAAGTAAAAAATAAACAATTTCAAAGGTATTTTATAAATTAACGGATTATAAATAGGTAAAATCTCCCGAAAAATACATTTTATGATTAACTGATAATTGATAAGGAAAAGCAAATGATGTAATTTATTATTTGTTTGTTAAATCTAAAATGCTAATATAAATACACTTCTAAATTTATCTCTAAAAGCAATGGAATGAAGTATACACACACACGTCATTGCAAAGTAGCGATAAGCGGTTCAAAACTGACCAAAAGTAGCTAGAACCGACTTTAAGAACTTTGGGGTGCCCTATTTCATACTTTAATGATCAAGTATTAATATATATCGATAGTATTAATAGCATAGGTAGTAGCAATAAATACGATGATGTATCAAGATCTATAGAATATCTAGTTAAATCGTAGAATTCAATAATTTTATGTGTTTTAACTGATTTGTCATAGTTATTTCATGAAATATCTAGAAATAGCGGATTTCTCACTTTAAGGGTAACATATATATTAAACTATGACTTATTTGCTCAAATGATACTCTAGGTCTATTTTGTCATGGCAGAAGTCAAGAAAAATTGTCTAAAAATTGTGAAGCTGTTAAAGATTCCATGAAGATACTTAAAAGTTAAAATGTAGTTTGTCTGTATGTCTTCGTTTTTTTAAAAACTATTTTGATTTTTTTCGTGAAGTTGGAAGGGAGGAAGAAAGTGGTGGAATACTATACCGATCGGGATCTGGACCTGGGGGTAAAGCTGAACATGTACGGGTTCGAAGTGTTCCTTCACGACTGCGACGAATTCACGAAGAGCTACTACCTCTCCACCTACAACAAAGGTAAGCAAACACGAACTGGGTTCGGTGGCGACAGATTCAATTCAGCGCACCGCGTTTTTTCCCGCCAAATTTGGCGATTTGGGGGACTCGACAAGTAGCCATAGTTGGACCAAGATAGTTTTAGTGTCTGTATAAATTGTAAAGATTTAATCTTTAGAAATAAAGAACACTCTGGATTTAGGGGATATTTTTTATTTATATTTTATGCTGTATAAATGATATTTTTTGTTATCAGTAAAGAGACGAAAATCAATCATTGTTTTGCTTACGTATTGACTTTTTCGACTAATCTGAGACGTCGATTTTTGGACTGTTATCGGAGGTCAATCGAATTTGAAACCCCATAATGTAAATGGTCACCGAAAAGCTTGTTGGAGAAGTATTTTAAGCTATTTTTATTACCGATTAGGAATTGTAGCCCTTGTCTTACAACAACATGGCCACAAAGCTGAGATACCTCAAATTTAAATCTAACTAAACAGAGTCCTTACTGGTTGGTTAAAGTTGCTGGCTGCTAGGGTTGCTAAAGTTGCTTTAAAAAGGGCCACGAGACTTGGACCTACTTCTCATAACCCATTTGGAACGGCTGAAAACCTAAATCATTGACCGAAAGCAGGTTATCTGACTTTTCGGTCCTTACCCAGTTCTGAACTAAGAAAAGAAAAGTATACCTCCTTCACTCACATAAGATTTCGCAAACTTTTTTTCTCAGCAATTTTAGTAATAGTTCAATAAAAAAGCAAATCACCTGATATCACTGTGGGATGCTCTTTTATTTCGTAACAGTGATCATGGGTGTGAATCAAACTACGGCAGGGATGTTTGTAGACGTTTAGAATAGGCTTTAAGCAGTAGACCCTGGTCTTAGCCCTTATGTAGCAAAAAGTAGGTCGTAGCGATTCTATCCAAACCAAACTTTTGATAGCTCCCATTCTTTTTTATCACTCTCCATTATAGAAATAACGCTTATAATCTGTGACATGTAGATGAGTTTGACATATATGAGTACAATATTAAATTCCAATGGTTTTATATTTTTCTGTCAGTAGTCATTTAGTATTTCTGATGACGCGTAATATGATTTTCAGTGAACAAGGCGATGTTATTTATCACTAATATTTTATTTTACTGAGTTATTATTTACAAATCAATTTATCGTATCTACAGAAGCGCAGTAGTACAGGGATGGGATGTAAACTCCGACCTTCGCCTTCTGAATGTTGGTTTTTATACCCGTCAGCGAAGCTTTGTCTGTCTTTTTCGGATCTAGTCAGAAATTTACGTATTTCCAAATTCCAGATAATTCGCACGTGGGAGACCATGGTGTATGTGCAAATTCTGGATTCGCTGCAGGTCGAAGAGTGACCCCACATATTATACATTTCTCACACAAAAAGTGCTTCAAGTCGTATGCTAAATCATCAGTGGTGACATTTTTTTTATTGCAGAACTGAAGCCCGTGCCCCGACCCGAAGTGAAGCCTTTTCACTCGCACAAGCTGATCTACCAGCACGAGCTGTTTGGAGAGCCGGAACAGACTATTCGGACCAACGACCCTTTCACCCCCATCCGGTACATGGCCGACCTCAACAAGTTCTTCCGGAAGGACCAGTGAGTACCGTGATTTGTTACTTGAGGCAGTCCAGGGCACACACATGTTGTAGGGGACACCAAAGACCCTTTAACTTACGATTTTTCAATGCTTTTGGTCACTGCAGAACCCGAAAATGCTTCTTTGCACAAATAGCTACATGGTTACAGTACCATTGCGACTTTTTGACTTTTTTTATGGCGTCGCGTTCCTGAATCATTTTGTTTTTTGCACTTTCAATTTACAGTTTAATTTAGATGGTCTTTTAGCTACAACACTTCTGCAGATTCAGCTACCTGTATTTAACAGAATTGCTCTTTTAAACTATCTACTGTTTTGCATAATCTGGTAACAGAAAACCAGTAACACCATAAAAAACCACCAGTAAAAAAGTAGTCAAGACATTTTTTCCTTTTGTTACAAGACCCGGCTTCATTTTCATCCTATCGTTGCAAACTGCATCTTTCTTATCTCTCTTGGTTGTCGATTTATTCAGTTATAAAGTTTGTCTCGACGTTTTATCAGTCGGTATATTAGATAGAGGGACGTCCTTCAGAAAAAAATGGTAGAAAAGTTTTTTTCAGTCTCTGACAATTGGAAGAATGGGGTACCTTTCTATTACCTCTTACTAATGATTCCCAATTTAATGGTCAAGCCTCCCGCCAAGTTCAACTTTCCAGGTACAGCCTAGAAAATCTGGGTTCCAGCAGAAAGATGGCCAAATAGGTAGAAGTTTGTGAGTTCATATGCCACTTCTGGCATGGATGCTCACAGCCGTTCGACTTTAAGCAGTATGTCCTGGTATCATTAGTCCTGCGTGTAGCAAAACAGTAGACCGTATCTCTCCAAACCAACCAACCAATCAACCATCAAACACTGAGTTGGAGTCATTTGTGTATAACACAATTTAATACAGCTGGTTTTTATGACTTTATTAGACATATTTTACATTGTTGGAGTTAACACTGCCACATACACACTGAAAGGATTGCTACAGCTAGATGTCGAAAGAGTCAGTGAGTCAAAATATCATTCATTGTCTTGTATAAAATCTGACAGGAAAAGGAATAGAATGCTAAAGAAAAAAAATAAGATAAGATGAAGATATAACTTATGTGGAGTACACCGTAAATTGTAGCGTTCCAAACCAAACCAATCCAAATCTAGCCAATCACCACAGGTTTCACGGAAAAGAGCCATTCAACTTTAAAATGATATTTTAGAGCAAGTCCAATCTGATTTATTTTAATATTGGCATTTGTGTAGATACATATTTTATATTATTCCGAGTTTGTTAAAGTAATACAATCAGAGTGGTATTAACCTGGTCTCTCAATCCACTTTTCGTGTTCATATCTTTCAGCTACGGTTACGAGGTGCAAGAGCTGAAGTTCCTGGCCCGCTCGATTTCGGAGGACCCAGTGGAAAAAATGAGAGGTTTCTTGGTGCGTTGGTTTTTGGAGGACGACACTATGGACATCAGGGCACTCGACCTCGACTTCGAGAATACCAGTGAGTGCCAACTACTCGGTGGTATATTTATTTCTCTGGGAGGAGGAAAAAATGGAGAATACTGCTTTGCCTCTTTTCTGGTTGGATGTTTAGTAACATCAGCAGTAGTAGCGCAAAAGTGTAGTCTAGTTGGCGGTTATTTAACCCTTTCCCTTATGATCGAATTTCCAACTGTGCGGGCCGAATGGGACAACAATGAGGGGGAAATAATACCACTGATCCAAAAAACTTCGAATCTTGCTTACCGGGACGAACTTCACCAGAGATGCGAATGAACTTGCGAATGTCAATAATTCCCTCATGTCACTTAACCAATGAGAGAGCTTTAACACAACTTTATGGGATCGTTACATCTGTTAATGAGATCCATTTTCGAACCTCATTTTAACTGGTAAAGAAATAGTCACAATCTATTCAGAAGGAAACCGTTCTTTTCTTTCCCTTTGCTGTTGTTTGAATTTCCGAGAATTCTCCTCTTCAAACTAGGGAAATGGGGAATGAACAAAGGAGTGGTAGATTACACGTTCCTGGAATTTTTCAGAAATACACACATCCTGCTGGTGGTCAGATGAGCAGAAAGCAACCCATTCTTATCGGAACTGAGAAAGAGTGTCTTCCCATTTTATGCCTTGCTCGCTTACGTGCAGCTTGTCGATAGGGAAGCCAGAAAGGGAAATGATTTAACATTAAAAAATAGGTCGAAATTTTAAATCGTTATGACAGGTTGATCATGATTATCAACTATTTGTGAGTGTGCTTCTTAGAAAAAATGGTAGACAGTCAACAATGGATCCATTTTTTTGATTATGTATATAATTCTTATGTTTTAAAGGATAATATACAGTACATAAATATAAGGTGTGTTTTTTCATTTTATTTTGAGATTTAGTATGTGTGAAATAAAGGGGGGGGAGGTAAATTTATCTCGTTTATTGTTATCAATCGGTTATTATTATTAAAATCGCGGTGTCCCAAACGGATCACATTAAGCGGAGTCCACTGTATTTTCATCCTAACGAGTAGCTAGCTGGATTAGAACAAATGCTCTGTAGGTGTAAGGCGGTCATAATGTATAGACTATTTCATATTTTTAAGCATGAAATAACGTGGAGAGAAACGAGCTTGCCACTAATATTTGTCAACGATCCCTTCCTAAAGTATGACAAGTAATGATTCTTTTTTAACTTAGACTCTTTTAATAATTTTATCTTTACCGAAATCCAATATTAAGCAAAGCATGATTTCCATTTAGGCCGAACGAAAGTCCAATAGACAAGGTTATTCGGTATGAGAGTTCTTGAGTTCGAATACCACTTGTGGTAGGATTGTTCCCATTCATTCAAAATCATCTTCGCACAGTAGGTACCGGTATCGTATGCCCTCGTGTAGCAAAAAAGTAAGACCGGAGTGCTCGAAACCATGTACATAGTTACCTCGTTTTCCATATGAATCCCAATGTTAGACACCTTAGAAGCTGCCGAAAGTGTGAGCCATGTGATATTTCGTGGCATTTTTTTAGTTTATGACTGTTAAGTTTCCATCTAGTAGTATACCGGACTGGCTATTTCGGGCAGGTATCATGGAGCACAGATACCTGAAGAGGATGAAGGTGATCAAACCTCGTTCCTCGGTGGGGAACTTCGAGCGTTGCTACTACAAACCGACGGACCTGTTCGTGGGAACGGTCCTGTACGTGAGAGGGAAGGCGTACGTCCTCCTCGACGCAGACGAATACACTTACGACTACATGGAAAGGAATTGCCACCTCGTGAGTATGACTTTCTTACTTTCAACTCTCAACACACACATTATATACATACGAATATACAGGGTGTTTCAAAAATGACCGGTATATTTGAAAAATCAATAAAACCTAAACGGACAGTGATAGAAATACACGGTTTATTGCAATAGGCTTTGGACAATATTAAATTTTTAGGCAGACAAACTTTCAAAATGAGTTACCACAACAGATGACGCTGCAGTCTGGGAAAATCGAAACTACGATATTTTCCAGATATCCACCACGCACAGCAATAGTATAGCGTATTCTCAGAACGGAATGATCAGAAACCCGTGTAAATGTCTCGGGTGAGATGGCTTCACGTGCAGAACAGATGTACTGTTCCAGTTATTCAATTGTGTCTGGATAGTGGCGGTACACCTGGTGTTTTAAAAGTCCCCACAGAAAATACCTTAGTTTAGATTTTTCCAGACTGCAGCGCCATCTGTTGTGGAATATTGTGACTAATTTTGAAAGTTTGTCTGACTGAAAATTGACTATTGTCCCAAACATAAATGTCTATTGCAATAAACTGTGAATTTCTATCACCGTCCGTTTAGTTTTTATTGATTTTTCAAATATACAGGTCATTTTTGAAACACACTGTATGTATATTAATTATATAAATACGCATAAATATGTTAATATGTATTTGAAAACAACACACTCTACAATCGGCAGTCTTTTTGTTAAAGCCATACCCTTCTTAAGACATTCAGAATGTCTTGAATCATCCTAGTGTGGAAACTAGGAGATGAAATGCGGCAGTAAATCTCATTAACGTTCAAGAGCTCTGTCGGCAAAGGCGTCAATCTCATGACCAGAGAGTTGTGAGTTCGAGGTTCGAGCCGACAAAGATGAGCAGTGTCCATGATTGGGAACGTAAAATAGATTCGTGGTCACCACGTTCCCAAACTGTACCTCTGGATGGAGGTGGCAGGCCACTCCAGTAGGGTTTTTTTCTATTCGGTCCCTGCTTCTAAATTACAAAGGGCCAGCGACGGGGGTAATGTTAGACGCTTATGTAGAATTTTTTTAGCTACACGTGGTTCTAAATGGGTAACAGCTTTGCAACCTTGTTTCGCTTTAAGATATCTCTCTATATTGTCAGTTGTACTGGGAAAATATCCATAACGCTCGTTGGTTGAACCAGATGGATTGTTATATATTGAGCAGCTGTATGTCTCGTCCTCGTTTCACACCTATTCAACTTCACTTTAGTGTGTGTATGACATGCTACCACTTTGACTGCTTCTGTCCTACCAGTAGAGGTACCAAAAACTCTAAAATGTCTTGAAAAAGTCACGAATTTCTAAATTTGATCACGAAAAAAGTATACCAATAACAATAATGGAATCTCAAGAGCCATCTCTTTTTTCTCGCTTTTTTATGCATTCTGAATCACATATAGATCACCCGTTTTTAAGGCAAATAAATATACACAGGCAGTCGTATAACGGTGGTGTTAGTCTATCTATCTATTTTAATAAATAGGAGTGTTTGTGATTCTTACATCGTTCTCCTCTCGTGTTAGCCATAAAGATATCAAGGCAGTGCTTTAGATCCTTCGCTCAACGAGGTTGTCACTTGAGAGCGAACTCCCATTAATTCTCGAGTCAGTTCATTTTCTTTCAGTTCCAGCACGCCAATATCAAGAGGATCGTGACGATGCTTCGTCCTTGGGCCAAGGACAACTGCGAGGCTCTCAAGACGAGACTGGAAGGACGAGATCCAGACAAAACGGGCACCGTCCAGTACGACGACTTCAAGTGAGTCTCCATATAAAGATATAAACTCTCAATAAAGTTCAGACTCATTTTCGAGATTAACTCTCTTTCTTGTATGAAAATCAAAGATAAAATATCATTTTGTGAACTGCTAAGCTTGAGATGGTGTTCTAGACCAGGAGGGGGTATAACCACGGAGAAAATGGCGAAGTTCATGATTCAGACAAATACCGAACTCATTACAGTGATGTCCAGATAAGGATATCATTAAAGATAAGTTTGTCGATTATTTATAATTAGTTATTACTACTTAAACTAGGAGCCTTCTGTGGGGTTTAAGTGAGCGAGAGGGCTAATAGACTTCGGGGATGTGGAAATGAAACAGGAAAAATGGGGATAAGCAGCTCATAGTTTTAGCTTCCTCCTTGAACCATGTCGTCGATTTATATTTCTGTGAGACAAAATACTCCAGTCCTATAATTCCATATGATGTACACTTGTAGATCACATGGAATACACAATGAATTCTACTCTAAGTGGAAAACAAGTGGATGTAGAGTCTTGTAATTAGTCAGATTTTTCATTTAGACAAATCACATTTGAAGATTTATGTCTACTGTGCATCTTATAGTTATTCTCTCATATGAGAACAACTAAAGGATGAAATGAGTTATGGAAAAATTATGAAATGAGTGGTCACCAGCCGGTAGTGACTGAGAACAATTTAGTGGTCCGAGCAAAAAATCTGGGTGTTTTCTTCATTTTTAATGATTCATTTGTAGAGACAGGCGAGTTATCGTAATCAGTGAGAGAGCGCTATCTATGAAGAAGGTAACGTCAGAGGTAATGGTGAAGTCAAAATCCCAATTCATTAGAAGCACTACCTCGTTAGTATTGCATTTTCCGATCCTGCTTTGATTGTGTAGATGTACCCTACTCCCCCAAGAAATGTCTTCCTCTACTTTTGGTTCACATTGTATTTCTTGATTCTCCCGGATCTAAACATCGAATGAGACTAGCAGTTTTTTCACACTCCCTTGATCTTTCAGTGTGTTTTATATAACCGAAAGATAGATGACTTGAGTCATTCTAGGGGGAAACATTCTTGATCCCCCAATTCTCGTTTTCCCCCCTCCCAGATCGTCGCTGTACGAGTTGATGGACGAGGAGCTCCGACTGAAGTTTCCCGAACACGCGATGAGGACCCTGTCTCGCGCGTACGCCGAAGACCGGTACGTGGGCCTGAAGGTGGAGGACATGGCCTCACTCATCCGCACCGAGCTGTACCGGAAGAAATTCTACGACCTGGACGACGTACGGATGGCTCTAGAGATGCAGGACGACGGAAAGTAAGGTTACGTCTCTCTTTAAAAATGCTTTATTTTGTTTGTTTTTGCTAATTTGCGTCTTTTTGGATCGTTAACAATGAAAACTTCGCTAAGAAAGACTTGCTACTACACTTGTTCCAAGGATCGGCATATAAGTTGAATTCCACACTTTTAAACTACAAAAAGACCCTCATTAAAAACCCCCTTTCAAAATGTTGTATAAAAAGAACCACAGGTCAGAAGGACTTCAAATTTCATCTGAATATAGTGGAAGGCGAAAAAGGTAAGGCATAAGAATAAAAAGTTAAAGAATTAAAAACCCATTTTTCCCATCCAATGGGGTGCGACCTTGGTTGTTGGGTTTTCCTCTAACAGTGCTACAACTGTTGACTAATTTAGAAGTCATTTTTTTCCATTAAACAACCAAAACGCTCATGGAATAAGAACAGTACAGTTAATTTTCTTTCCATTCGTGTCAAAACCGTCTTATTTCAATTCATTATGTCATTTGTAGCCGAATTTACTTTTATTACGCCGCTTACAACACCTTCTATTTATACACTTTGGTACTTTTTTTTCTTATGCCATAACGCTTCCAGTATATTCAGTTGAAATTTGAAGTCACTCTGACAAGTGGCTGTTTTTTTAGCAGCATTTTGAAAGGGAGGGCTTTAGTTCTAATCACCTTGTGTATATATCTTAAGGGATATCTGTATCTTAAGCGTTCATTCCAAAAGTGATTCTTTCGTAGCACCGGAAAGCTGACACAGAAGCGGCTGTACTTTGCCCTGAGGTCCTCCTCGCTTCCCATCGGCCGAGACCTGCTCAAGAGTTTCGTCTACAAGTGAGTGATACTAAATCTTTCTTTTCTTGATAACTTGCAACGAGCTTCCTTCCAAAGCGTTATTCGTGCAACACAGAAGATTCTACTCTATTTTAATAGCTTCTGATTTCGTTCCTCTCTCTTTCTCTCCACCCGCGTAAAGGGATTTGACCTGTAAATTCTCTGGGTATACTAGAAGGTATTCAGTTCTCCTTTAACCATCGAACCCAACACTCCGGGATTCTAGCCAGTACTCAGACAACTAGGATATCTGTGTTCATATTATGTTTTTCTTTTCATGACATGATAGTGTAGCATCACGCACACTACTCGAATATTATTTGATTTTAATATGTATTTGTTCATATTATTTCGAGTACGTATGTGAATTTCAATACGATCGCTCCGAAATGAAACAAAATACATTTGGCGCGTTTTTCCACACTGAAACTATAAAGATCCACATTCATCTTCCGATCTAGAAGTTGGATTTCAGCTCAGTGAGTTACTTGGTGGAGATTACCATTTTGGTTCTACAGCAGTTCAGTTACCAGACATGTCGGTTTAGTTTGGTTTGGTTCGGAGGTCTATTGTCTACTTCTTTCCTCACGAGGACTCATGAGCCCGGGATCTACAGCTTAAAGCCGATTTCGAACGGCCATTAACATCCATGCCAGCTGAGGAATTCAAATCCGCGAACTCCGGTACTGAACAACAACATCCTACCATTCGGCCATCCTTCGGCCACCCTGACATATCTGAATTGGAGAAAGTAAATATTTTTTGCTATTTTGCTGTAAACATCAGGAAGAATAGTTACTTCCAACAAACTCAGCGGAGTTTGTAAGGTAAAATATAATTTTTAGGCTTGATTGCCAGTACTTTTAATCTACTGGCAATCAAGTCTGGTGTTCGAGAATTAGATTGATAGATTCTTCTTAGTGAGGCTCTTA
The DNA here is from genome assembly GCA_032207245.1 of Pardosa pseudoannulata. Lineage (NCBI taxonomy): Eukaryota > Metazoa > Arthropoda > Arachnida > Araneae > Lycosidae > Pardosa > Pardosa pseudoannulata. The sequence continues at coordinate 24,547 of JAGEOH010000410.1, forward strand.
TCGTCATCTAGTTAGGATTTTATTTTTTACGTACAGTATTCATTTGTAGGTTTCCTTCGAAAGAGGGAAAAGTCAAGTACTTGGAATTGCTGCACTGTATGGACTGGTTGAAGAACAATACTCAGTACGAGAAACAGGACCCTGCGGTGGTAAGGTTATCATTCCATATAAAAGGCGTCATTGAAAGCCGCAGCACTTTTAAAATCTCTTTTGGCATTTGTTGTTCGCATGGAGTTCGATCCAACAGCATACGCTCAAATTGGAAGTTACCCAAATACACAAGTTACTTTCCGAACATGTCATGAGTGGATGAAGCAGGAATGCTTTAACTTTCTGCATCCATTTTAGTCAACCGAATCTAATAAGTGCCAACTTTTAGGAGGCGAAACAGATTTCTTCAGGCTACGGAGGGCTTTTATCTCTATTCCTTTTGTCCCATAGTGTGCTAAACAGAATAAGGATATGAATACTTAGTGCGATCAAAACTACATCCGTATTTAACCCACTCCAACTCCGAATACTTGTATTGTAGAACAATAAATAGGCAATTGGCTTTCACTGGGAAATAACCGTTACTTTTAAATTATTATTGTACATACGTCAAAATTAGAGAAACCTGGGCTGTAGAAGTTTTTCGATATAGAGTATTGGCCTGCTAGTTTATACTTTTTCAATTGTGAAACGTAAGATATCGTGAGTAGACACCACCATACAGTGGCAGTCAATCACAACGTTAATACCATCCACGGTTTGCGTAATATCTCCCGAGGTTATGAGTGAATGCAAGGACACCCTCGAAAATTTTCCAAATCGTAACAGAGCCATTCCTCACTCTCTTTATCCGGTTTAGGTTCATTATCTTTGGGCAAAGGCAGAAAAGCTATTCTCGCAGAAAATGTGTTTGTTCTAAACCGACTATAGGTTACATCTAGAAAATTCTAGATCATCAAGCGGGACAAATATTTTCCATTGTTTCCTTTACCGACGTCGAAGTACTCGACCTACTGCAATCGGAATGTGTAAGGCATGCACGAGAATCGTTGCTGGGGTCTTTACCATATTTTAACAGGTGGTTATGAACCCTAACGATTGTTTTTTAATTTTTTTCATTCGAATATCTTTTCTATATAGACTGAACTATATAGACAGATCTATATAGACTGACCAGTCTATTGACGAATATTTTGCACGACTTTGTATTCGTCTGTTCTCGTGCCGTCATTTCTGGGAGAGACTTGAGAATCTGAGTTGTGAATTGAATGACATTCAACAATATTTTCGTTAGTCATCAAAGAGTTCCTCACGTGATCAATAGTGCAAGCAATTCCTTTTATTAAGTTCATTTCCGGATCGCTGGCGAAATCTCTCGAATATTAAGCCATGGAGTCAACCTACTCAAAGTGACCACCGTCTATGGCTACATGATGAACGTCATGTTCCACATTCAAAAAGGTCGTCACTCGACACTGGTTTCCCTTTTGCAGGTGAACCTGAACTGGGAGAGGACGGAGCACGAAAAGGACCTGCAGAAAATCCAGTACAACATCTTCCTCACGGATATGATGATGCAATAATAGCGCTGTCACCCAATTACTGCTCAGAACTCTGGATCCAAACGATGACTATTAAAGTAAAATAGTAAAACGATGGAAGTTGTCTTTCTTTTTATTTTTTCAATGAAGATCTGGTGTAAAAGCTACGGTACCATATTTGCTATTTGTGGGATATAAATTCTTGAACTCCAGAGTTAAAATGCAGCTCCCGGATTTTCTCAAAGAAAGCAACACAAACACAGTGCACTGAGACTCACTATATACAGTGGACTCAGATTAATGCGATCAGTTTGGGACACTGTGATTTCGATAACAATAACCGATTGATGACAATAAACGATATGCAAAATGAGTTAAATTTACCCCCCTCTTTTAATTCACACGTGCTAAATTTCAAAACAAAATGAAAAAACATACCGTATATTTATGTATTGTATATTATCCTTTAAAACATAAGAATTGTATACATAATTAGAAAAAAATGATCCATTGTTGACTGTACAATATTTTCTAAGAAGCTGGTTGATAAATGGTTCGCAATCATCATCAACCTGTCAACGATTTAAAATTTCGATCTTTTGTTTTAACGTTCAATCATTTCGCTCTCTGGCTTCCCTATCGACAAGCAGCACGTAAGCGAGCAATGGCATAATATGGGAATACGTTCCATCTCAGTTCAGATAATAATGTGTTGCCTTCTGTTTATCTGACAACCATTGATCACCAGCAAAGTGTGCGTATTTCTGAAAAATTCCATGAACGTGTAATACCCCACTCCCCATTTCCCTAGATGGAAGAGGAGAATTCTCGGAAATTCAAACAACAGCGAAGGGAAAGAAAAGAATGGTTTCCTTCTGAATACAATGTGAATATTCCTTTGCCACTTAAAATGAGGTTCGAAAACTGACAACATTAACGGAAGTAACGATCCCATAAAACGATCATTTTAACATACAAGTGAATAGAGAAAATCGGTATCATGTGATTTCGATAACAATAAGCGATGGATAACATGAACCGCGATTACATTAAGCGGAGTCAACTGTATATATGTAACGACTAATGTCTAACTCCTGCCGGCTAAAAATGTAATGTACGAAATTCCTCCGGCCGTTACAGAGTAAAGATTTACGTAGTGTGCAATCGCTCCATTCCATAAAAAGAAGTTCAGCTTGGAACTTTAAATTTCGAGGAAAGAGGGGTACACATCTGTTCAAGACCAGCGATCAGTATTGAATCATGGCGAAAACACTTTACTATTATAAATTTCGCCCCACAGCGAGAGATGACTTGGAGATGTTCCCACGAGACGAGCAGCTTAGTCAGCGATATGAATAGTGAGACAGGAAGTTGGGTCATTGGAAAAGAGAACCATTTTTATTGGGACAGCTGGAAAATGTGGCCAGTCGACAGAAAATGAGCATTTATTTCATAGTTCGCTTTGAGAAATTGGTAAAAGGAATTTTAAGTCATCGAACACTCATTTAAATAAGATATTATACAGCTGAGAAAACAGATATGAAAGAATAAGAATGGGAAAACGAGAATTTTAGAGAGATATTTTAAGTCTACTAGTATTGATATATTACACACACACACACACACACACACACACATATATATATATATATATATATATATATTTCCCTGTGTATAGGCTTTCGTCACGTTTGGCGCAGCAGTTTGTCCCGAGAGGAATTAGCGCCACTAAATTTCAAACAACCAACCCACCCTGTGTATGTATATATGCATATATATGTATATTTTCATACATGCATATATATATATATATATATTTAATGTATATTTATTTTCCATCATACATATCTATATGTATATACATGCAGGCTTATATATGGACATACATATAAATTTATACACACACACACACACACACATATATATATATATATGTATATATATATATATATATATATATATATATATATATATATATATATATATATATATATATATATATATATATATATATATATATATATATATATATATATATATATATATATATATATATATATTTCCCTGTGTATATGTTTGGATGCTTTGATTTAATATTTAATTGTTTATGTTTTAATGAAAACATACTATTCAGTGATTGTAGAAAGCAATCTTTATCCATCTAACTGTTCGCATAATCAGTCCAATAGCTAAATATACAATTTCCTTTATCTGTTTACTGCCGTTTTGTTCGCTTATCCTAAACTTTGATAGAGGTATTTTATTTATCTGATTGTGGAAATAATACATAGGTACTCCCTAGTTTCATTTTGGATTTCGGCTCTCGACGCGACAAGAGATTTTATTTCAAAGAAGGTAAGAAAGTTGTTTACATTTCACTAAAATTGTAGCATTGAATTTTCTATATATTCTTTGTTTTGATAACCAGTATAATTAAATGGTTTTAGGAACGCATGAATGGAGTTTGAAATTGTATGCTTATCTCGAAATGAAATTTTCTTGGGATAAAAAGAAGTGGTCAAAGAATGTTTTTTATCTTTGTTTCTTTTAAGCTAGGAGATAAGAAAATCAACTTGATATTGCTGTGAAACGTCAAGAAAAGTAAGTGTGTTTATATTGGGGAGCGACGCCTTCTGTAGGAGGTGACGTTTGCGTTTCATAATGAACGTAATACACGGAACAGCTTCACTTAACAGTTCGCGTGCGGGCAACGTATGTTTACGTTTTTTGCAGTCTGTCACTGGAGCTCGGGTCACGTAAAAATACGTATTTAGTAGATATGTGGTGGATACCCGCTCACCACCACAAATCTACCAAATACGTATAATTATATGTATGTGCGACATTATAGGCGTGTTGTTTCCATTGCTATGCAACGCTTTGCATTTTTTCTTTCCACAAGTCAGGATTGTCTAGTGACTCGGTCTTGTGTTGCATTTTTCGGCTTTCATCGAATTCCTAGCTCTAGAACGTAAAAGCCGTGTTTTGTCTGTTTGAAGCTTGGTTTTTTTATTCTTGAATACAAAATTTGTAATAAATAGTTCTATTTGTACTGGTCATGAAAAAATAATTTTGAATACTATGTAAAAATTTAAAAATCTTATATTTTTGTGATTTCGTACAATTTTTTTTTGTTAAATAACCATACAGTATATATTAAAGTGTAAAATAAAAAAAATTTCGTTCATCAAAACAAAGTAGTCTTCGATTGACTGCAATTTTTCTGAATAACTCAACTTTCGCGCGATTCACGAAAAACGCCCGCTGCACGCGTAAGTTGTGGTGAAGTATATCCGCATGCCAAGTGTTAAATAAATGTTCAACCTGAAACCATTTGAATTAATTGTATGTGTGAGAATACTATAACTTTATATTCTTACGTGATAGATGTCAGAATTGAGGGTAAGTTATGCATATGTGTGAGTTTGCACACAAATGTCTTTTCCCGATGCAACTGTCGATACAGATATATATCTTTATGCATTGCTTGGTTTGGAAAGCTACTTTATACTGTTTTATTAACGCGTGCTCATGAGCCCGGGACTAACTGCCTAAAGCCGATTCCGGGCGGCTAAGAACAATCATGCCACCAGCGGGATCCCAACCCGCGAACTCCGGTACCGGAGAGTAGCGCTCTACCAGACATCGTTTAGTGATTTTTTTATTCCAGACATGCCTGCCAAGCTGTTAATCATGTAGCACCATTCGGAGACCACGTGTAACTCGAGGAATCATATGGACGCTAGTAACATTATCCCCGCGGTGTCGTCGTAATTTAGAATCAGGGACACTTCCCTGTTAAGCTTTGGCCCATACAACGCGGCTGAACTTGCTGGTCATCTTATAATGTCAACACCCTATAAGTAACCAATATTACTCCCTAAAGGCCACTAGGGACTGTTTTCCACTATGCCACTATGGTCCACTGCAAGCCATTACCACCGTCTGGATGGGATATGGGTTATCGAGGTCGACGATGGCAGACGATAAAGAAACCTTGGCGGAGGATGGCTTCGGAAGCGGTTATAATGGCAGCTAGATGCTCAACTAAAGTGCGCATTAGTCCCTATGGACGAATCCACGCGCTCGGCTCATTGAGTGGCCTGTGTATGGATGCAACCCAAGGTCACCATCAGGAAGTGGTGAACAATTGGCCATAATGTGAAGGCTACGTAAGACAATATAAACAAAGTGGGTTTCCGTCCTTTAGAAGCAGGGATCAAGCAAGGACCAGGCTCTACTTGCCACCTTCAGAGATATCGTTTGGGAAACTTGCCTATTAATGAATATGGCGGATCTTTGGATTTTGATTTTTAACTGTATAAGACTTTTTTCTGGCCGTGAAGGTTTCATTAAGTGCGTATACAAAATACAAAAGGCTCTAGTCACACTTTAGCTTTGTTATACAAGAAAAGATAAACTGCGAGTTCTAGTTTTTTTCCCCCGAGCAGGCGTTATTCGTCAGCCAGATATAAGTGAAGCGATAAAATAGTTTATTTATCGTTGAAAATTAAAAATAAATAACTTCCATTTCGGATTATTTGAAACTAAAAAGAAATATCGAAACACAAGGAAATAAGAGAGCGATAGGGAAGTTACTGCGATGAACGTCGTTTTTGTTTGTCAGCACTCGATCAAAATTCGGATCTCTAGTTTTAATAACGACGAAAATTTTCTTTCTTCTTTTAGATTTCGATAATTTTGAAGAAAGCATTGGTTTTTTTTACGTGGCAGCTTATCATTCTTTGGCTGCAAGTCACTAAATATTGCCACAAATGCCCAGTCAGTTATACTTGACGGATGAATTTAGTTGAGGATCGATAATATCATGCGACGAAGGAGCTGGTATCGATGCGCTATTTCCTGCATAGAAATTTCCTCGTGATTTGCTGCCTTCCGAACAACAACGAAAGCTGAATATCGTCGGGGTGGTTCCAGATGGAACGTAAGGCTTTATCATGCGTCAGAATGTACGTGTTACTTTCTGATTCCTTTGACTGGTGAAGAACGTGCAGATTTCTTGTGTTACAGCAAAAGATTTTCATTGAATTCTAGTTGACACGTATGAAGGTTTTAATTGGTTGAAATTCTTTTGCTCTCCACGAGATGTGTGTATCCGTGTATTTTTCAACGGGGAAAAAGAATCCTAGATGAAATCTGCTGATTTCGCAACACGTGTATCTTGACCTGTGATAATAGTTACGGTTTTGATTTCACTATCTAGATTCAAGTGGCTCATTATTATAATTTAAAACGTGGACAAAGCTGGTGACTCTGCAAAAACAGGAGGATTGTTTTTTCTCACACGTGCCTCTAACGTGTTGCTGTGTGGACCGATATCTTCACTCTGCCTACCGATGTTCGGCTGGTATCAGAAATTCTTTATTACTTGTCATCCTATACGTGTTGTGCAAGCAACAGATTTAGTTAAGGATTCCCTTACCTGTTGAAAAATATGCAGATTTCTTATGCGAGAGTAAAACGTTTTCAACCGATTAAAATGCCTTATCGCATATCAACGTGAACCTCAAAATTTCTTGTTCTCTCTTTTGGTCATCCGGGTTCTGTCCTGAGGTGCTACGAGCTCATCTCCTAGCTACACAAGTAGCCTCACCATTCACGGTTCGTTCCACCTTCACTCATTCCGTTCTCATCAAGAGGTCCGCTAGAGCAACCAGTAGTTTTTCCAATTTCTCCATGACCATTACTTTGTTGCCTTCCCTCGCTGAGGCACGACGGGCACTTTGACGGAGATCTGCCGAGTAAGGCGGCTCAATATTTGCAATCGACCCACCGCCGCCGGGGCTGGACTGAAGGGCCTCCCGGACCTATGGGCCCGGATCGCTGCACGAATGTATGAATGAATGAATGTTAACCTGAACCAAAATAGATTGATTGAGAATGTTTTGCATTAACGCAGTTCGGCAAATTCTTTATTGATTTCTTGAATGCTTAAATGTCTTGTGTTACAGAAAAAAAGTTTCAACCGATTTATTTTGCTTCTGATTGAGGTGTGATAAGACCTTTAATAGATTGAAAATGTTTCGCTCTTACAAGAGAAATCCGCGTATTATTTAACAGGAAAAGGAATCCTAAACTGGACCTGTTGCTGTTTCACCAAGAACACGTTGGTCTTAACACAGTTGTCGCTTTTTCTTGCAGAGTGAGCCATGCTTCGCAAGTGCCTGTTCGCCGGACTATTTCGCGACCACCTGCCGCGCCTGGAAACGATCGACCGGCTGACCTCGATGACGAAATTTGGACTGCCGAGCTACGAGGCGCTGAGGATCACACAAGGATTCATATTGTCCTACGACAGGTAAGTGTCTGTCGACAAAATACACTCATTAAGCAGCTCAGAACTGTTTTAAAATTGAGATGATGACCAAATTACTCTTTGGATTCGACTTTAAAAAAAGAGATTTCACACAAGGTTTCAAATTGTCAAAAATACGGCTTTAAATAGAACATTCATGTTTTCTTATATATTTCCCAAAAAGAGCTTTCATGATTTTAAAAATGCTTAAAATGTGACTGAATTTAGATAATTCCCAATTCTATTAGAATCGAAAGTGACCGTTATTTGATAACTCTAATGACTATTTCTTTCGATATTAAAATCTTTTTCACTTTTGTTATCCCTTGATGCGACATTATAATGGACATCAACGTTGTCGGTGGATTACAAATGGCAGTGTATGAAAGATATTGTGGGACATTACCACAAGTAAAAATCGTTTAGCTCAGTCGTAACTGTGCAAACAATCATTTATCTGAGATATGATTGTTTACACAAAGGTTTTAAAATATTTTTTACATTAAAATGCAAATACAATAAAAAAATAGAGTAAGGAAAATTGGGCCCAAATCAATTGCTTAGGTGAAAGATTAGTTGATACGCTGAGTTGTTCGTAATTATCGCCAACTTTTGGTACTTTCATCCCGTAAACGTGTTTTCATCCTGCTGCTTAAATAGTTACTTGGGTAGAATTTTTTGTTTTAATTTATGAAAAGCATCAAGAGAATTGGATTATTGTAATATTCAAAAAACGGGTACTTTTATACAGATATTGCCATACCACCAAACGGTCACCCCCGATATTAAAATATCCTGCATACTTCTTAACCCTGGATAGGACATTATAATGGATATCAACGTTGTCGGTGGACTTCTGCCGGTGGCAGTACATGTAACTATTGTAGCATTTAACGAGAAAAAAATTGAAATGTGGACTAAAACTTTTTTCCTCTTTAACTAAATGAACCATCTTAATTCTTGGAAAGAAAAAGCGTATGATCTCGGGCCCGTGCTAACGCAGTTCTTGGTTGATTCGATTTCTTGGTCTATCAGGGGTCGTCGGAACGCGAACTGGGTTCTGGAGCATCTGACTTCCGACCCGTCGCAGCAGGCAGCGGCGATTCGAGGCAGGAGCAGGTTCTTGGCTGACGACTCGGTGCACGGGTACTTCCGGGCCCAGACGACCGACTTCCGGGGCAGCGGCTACGACAGAGGACACCTTGCGGCGGCACACCACCACAGACGATCGCAACCCGACCTCGACGACACCTTCGTCCTCACCAACATTGCACCCCAGGTGAGCCCTCAACTCTTTAGATCTCGACAACCTCGACTTTGACAATTTTACGTAGACACCAGTGCGACTTCATTTTTCACCTATTAAATTAAACACATTATTGAAATTGTGATGTATTATCATTTGCACATTCCCTTAAAGGTACAAAGTAAATTTCTTTTATCAAGGTAAGGCAGGTTGCACATACAGCGGATTTTTTACCGAGTGGAGAATTTACCGTCGGCCATCAACGAAATCAACGTTGACACACATGGCGGGAAAAATTCCGTCACCGTAGTCTTACGCAGCTTAAAACTCGTGCTGCTACAGAGCAGGATCCTCTCTATAGCAGCTGACAACCCCTACATTTGTCCAGGGTCGTCAAAATTTAAGTCTTTTGGCTGCGAGTATGAGAAAAATATTGACAAATACTCAACTCATCGAAATATAATCATATCTATTTTTCTTTCGATAAAATTTACAATGCGTATTTGTATTGTTTAAATTCTAAAAATATTTGCAATCCTTAGTACTATAGGAAACAGTTATGAAAATTAGTATGTTTAATTAATAAGCAGAAATACGAAAATTTTTATAGTCGTGCACTATTCTGCAGACTGTTAAAGTATTCTGCCACTGGGTGTATAGGCATGTGAGAGTTTCTAAATTCATATCTCTCTTTTTCTTCCAATGAATTGAAATCGCTTCGAAATCCAAGGCAAACTTCCTGCTAAACTTTATGAAAAGCTCGTATGTTCTTTAAAAAATTTTATTCCATAAAACAGGTCTGTCTTGTATTAATGATATCAGAATTTCAGCATCAATAACGGTCGTGTTCACGGAACTATCTATATTCACAACGAAAATCCAATGCAAATGGTAGAAAAAACCGTCGTCTGTGCCAACGTTCGATGTATCGCATAGACTTCTCGTTCGAGACGACGGATCCATTTCCGCCGAGCTCCAGTGGCGGCTGCAGAGCTACCGTCGACGGCAAATGAACTGATCGTTTTTTTCCGTCTAATGTGCAAGCTCTAGTTTATTTCAATGGATTGCTATTGAAATGGCGGTGACGGTAAATTTTCCTTTCGGAAAAAGTCCGCCGTGTGTGTAACCAGCCAAACATGTTGCCGGAGCACAGCTCGAGTACTGTGGTCGCTAAACAGATATTTTGTTATAAACCTAAATTGTTCCACGATTAAAATACTTCGTGTTGTATTAGGAATGAAAACAAAATAAGCTATGCGTTCTATTCTTCTCATTTTTATTGACGTCCTTATTTATTAATAAATGAGCTCCGAAAGCATTTAAAAATTCTTTCAAGGATATTATAGAATGGTTTTTAACAACAAAACTACCCAGAGCATCATTTTGACGGTTTTAAAATTTCAAACTTAAAAATTTGGTATAATTTATGCATTGTTGTAGAATTTTATGACACGACTTTAATGAAATATAAGAATAGTTAAATATTCCTACTCAATTTCCACTCTCCCACTTTAATTTCCATAATCAGTGTGACCTATACCTACTTACCTGTCAAAACCTGACCTATAACTGCCAGCATTTCCATCATCATAGTGATAACTGTCTTATGCTGTCACGTGCGTAGATTTTCATAGTACGAAAGATTGCCCCTTGGGAACGGGGAAAATGGATCCCCCTAAATATTTTAACTGCGGTGGTTCTCACCCCGCTAGCTACCAGGGCTGCCCTAGATACCCTAAGGTAAAAACTGTCATCTCTTCATCTGTAAATGCAGTTCCCAAACCTCTATCAAAGTCTTTCGCTCAGGCTCTCTTGACAAATGTGACCTCAGCACCAGTTACTGCCCCATCTCAGCCCACTCCTATAGCTAATATTCAAAATCTTAATTCTGATAATATTAACTCTTTTACTAATTCATCAATTCACCAACTCAGCGATATTCTTAACGTATTAAACGAAATCAAAAGTATGTTGGGAATTCAAGATTTTAACGAAATCTCAACTCAATTAAAGAACATTAAATGCAATATGGCCAGGGCTAAGACTCCTGAGGAACGCTTATTTTCGTTCTTCTTGGGGCTTACCCAGGCCCCCTCCACTGGTCCCTAATTTGGTTTCTTGCTAGGTTATTTACATCTGTTGTAACTGTATTGTATTTTTTTATTTTTAATTTCAATTCTTATATTTTATTTCATTTATCACGTAATTTTCTTTGGATGTCCCTGGCCACTTAATTATTATTATTTTTTTTTGTCTTCTGTCCTTAATCTTTCTTATCATCTATATATCTCCCCTTTTAGTTGTTTATTTCTCTTCTCGCTTCATTTTTGTGCTCATATTATAAATATCTGGATTAGACGGCTCGGCCCAGAGAATCCAGTTGAACTTACATCTTGTAGATCTTGTAGAAATCTGACCTGTCAAAATGACATCTTTAACAATTTCAAAGGTGAATGATCCAAAGTGTTCGTTATAACAGCATCTATTTTGCTCCGATTACGATACAGTAAAGAAGTGAACGGTTTAACTGGCCAATGGAATCAGGACACAATCATCGTCAGTTGGACTTCTATCGTGATTAAGTTCTTGGTGAAAAGTTCAATCTCGAAAAACGATAGGACCATTATTTTTTATAAATTATAGGCAATAGAAACTGTTTTTGTTTGTTTTTAAGGAATTATGAAATTAAATGTTGTCTTTGTTAAGTTATATTCTTTTTATCTATATTAACTAAGTCAAAAGTGGCAATGAAATCCATGATAAAAAATCCGTCCAGTGGACGTGTGCGGTAAAACTATATATAATTAACGTCCGTAACTTTAGTGTTAAATTAATTTAAATTATTTACTTTACCTTATATTTATTTATGACTGTTTTTTGTATATTTGTAAGACTGTATGGGCGTATTAAAGTGAAAAATGTTTATTCGTACGTCTTTAAAAGAAATTTAGTTTGTCTTTACATAAATAAATTTATTGCAAGAATAGTGTCGGTGGTCAAAAAGTGCTGTAGGAATCCAGATGCAGGTTTTTATAATTTTTTAAAAATATTTATTTCTTGATTAATTAGGGCTAGTCTAGAGCTTATTTTTTGTATAGTTATACAGGCAAATGTTCGGCTTCACAATATTTTGGTGACGCAGCAGTTTAAGGGACGAAATAGGATGTCAAATGTATTCCATAAGTTTGTAATTTATCTGTATTAATAAAGAAGAGTGTTTGTGCGTCTGTCTGTAAGCACGATGGATTTTAAACGGCGAGAGCCTATATAACCGAAAATTGGTATAAGAAATCTTTGTAACACCGAGTAAAACCTCTCGATATCCTTTTTTAAAAAATTTGAAATAGTCTTTTATTTATTTTAGTTTAAAGCTATTTTTAACAATATTTTGCCTTTTATTTTAGTATTTTAGTATTAAGCCGCAGACGATAATTTTTCATGATAATTTATAAAATTATAAAATAGCTTGCAGATGTATTTCAAAATTAGAAATGACGTCACGGGCGTGAATTACCTCCATGGTTTTAACATCATTTTAACTATTTTTTTTTTGCTCTATGACGTAATTCCTTAAAAATATCTCATTCATTACTTTTAAATCTGTTTTTCTTCTAAACATTGCTTTCAAAATCAGACGATAAATGTGTCGTAATTTATCTTAAATAAAACAACCAGCAAATGTATTTAACCATTTTTGAATACTACAGCACATCACGTTAGTGATCAGCTGTCGTTTTAACCACATTATAGGATTCCATTAATGAAAAAGAAAAAGTTATATTTGGTATAATATATGTAAAATAAGTACTGTAAAAGGAAATTTTATAATAGATAAACCAATTGGTCATGATTTCAGTCTATGTACAAGCCGAAAAAGAAAATAGTTTAAAGCTATTTTTAAGAAATTTTTGCCTTTTATTTTAGTGTTTTAGCACTAAGCCCCAGACGATAAATTTGTTGATAATTTATAACATTATAAACTAGCCTGCAGATGTATTTTCAAAATTAGAAATGACGTCACGGGAGCACATTACCTCCATGGTTTTAACATTATTTTAACGATTATTTTTGCTCTATGACGTAATTCCTTAAAAATATCTCATTCTTTTAAATCCTTTTTCCTTTCAAACATAAGGCAATTTGTCGCAACGTCACGAACTACTATAAAGCCCTTCCCAGTCATTTTCATGTTTACAATAGCCAATAGACAAACAATAAACTGCCCTTCCGTTTGAAACTAAAGCCAGTATTGTCATAATTTGAGAATTTGCCCTACTGCGTGAATTCGCCTTATTGCTTTTAAAATCAGACGATAAATTTGTTGATGATAATTTATAAAATTATAAACTAGCCTGCAGATGTATTTTCAAAATTAGAAATGACGTCACGGGTACACATAACCTCCATGGTTTTAACATTATTTTAAATATTTTGTTTTGCTCTATGACGTAATTCCTTAAAAATATATCATTCATTACTTTTAAATCCACTTTTTTTTTTCCAAACATTGCTTTCTTAATCAGACGATTAATGAGTCGTAATTTAGCTTAAAACAGCCAGCAAACGTATTTAACCATTTTTGAATATTTCATAACTTCACGTTAGTGATCAGCTGTCGTTTTAACCACATCATGGGATGCCATTGATGAAAAAGGAAAAAAGATAAATTTGGTATTATACGTAAAATAAGTATTGTAAAATGGAGTTTTATAATAGATAAACAAATTGGTCATGATTTCAGTCTATGTACAAGCCAAAAAAGAAAATAGTTTGAAGCTATTTTTTTAACAATTTGCTGCTTTTTATTTTAATATTTTACGTTCACGATCAACCGCAGACGATAAATTTCTTGACGATAATCAATGAAAGTGTAAAATAGCTTACAGATATGTATTCAAAATTTGAAATGACGTCACGGGTACACATAACCTCCATGGTTTTAACATTATTTTAACTATTTTGTTTTGATCTATGACGTAATTCTTTAAAAATATATCATTCATTACTTTTAAATCTGTTTTCTACCAAACATTGCTTTCAAAATCAGACGATAAATGAATAAACCAGACGTTTTAACATTTTTAAATTAAATTATTGTGATTTGTTTTAAAATATCATATATAAAAAGAAAAAATATTTTATTCATTAAAAAATTTTAAATGTTTTTTGATTTACATTGCTTTTCAGCTATTAAATAAAAAAGAAAATGTTAGGTTTTTAAGAATTTGCGTATTTTAATAGTTTTTACTATAGATAACGCACCTAAATACATAATCTAATTAAAATACTTTAATTGATTGTATTCAAAATTTATCGTCAATAAATCAGCATGGTTTTAACATTATTTTAACTATTTTGTTTTGATCTATGACGTAATTCCTTAAAAATATATCATTCATTACTTTTAAATCTGTTTTTCTACCAAACATTGCTTTCAAAATCAGACGATAAATGTCCTCCATGGTTTTAACATTATTTTAACTATTTTGTTTTGATCTATGACGTAATTCCTTAAAAATATATCATTCATTACTTTTAAATCTGTTTTTCTACCAAACATTGCTTTCAAAATCAGACGATAAATGTCCTCCATGGTTTTAACATTATTTTAACTATTTTGTTTTGATCTATGACGTAATTCCTTAAAAATATATCATTCATTACTTTTAAATCTGTTTTTCTACCAAACATTGCTTTCAAAATACGATAAATGTCCTATAGTATTTCGAATATTATGTTTTGATGATAAATTTATATATGAAAAATGTCCAAACATTTTAAAATGCTAAGGTCGGGTAACAGTTACCAGTTGCGGTTCGTACCGCAAGTGCGGTATGACGTCACGTTGACGTCAGCTCGCAGAAATTTTGAGAGCAAACGATACTTCGGTACTCTGGGGTTACATGCGGAAAGTTACCGATAGCTACAGGTTGCGGAAACTTTCCGGCAACGCAGGACGCAATCATCGTCAGTTGGACTTCTATCGTGATTAATTTCTTGGTGAAAAGTTCAATCTCGAAAAACGATAGGACCATTATTTGTTATAAATTTTAGGCAATAGAAACTGTTTTTGTTTGTTTTTAATGAATTAAGTTAAATATTGTCTATGTTAAGTTATATTCTTTTATTTACATTAACTAAGTCAAAAGTAACAATGAAAACTATGATCAAAAATCCGTCCGCTGAACGATGGCCGATTGGTTAGGGTGCTGGCCTTCGGATCCGGAGTTCGTGGGTTCGAATTCCACTATGGCATGGATGTTCGTAGCCGTTCGGAGTCGGCTTTAAGCAGTAGGTCCCGGTCTCATTAGCCCTCGTGTTGCAAAAAGTAGACCGTAGCGCTCCAAACCAAACCAAACCAAAAATCCGTCCAGTGAACGTGGGCGGTAAAACTATGCATATAATTAACGTCGGTAGCTTTAGTGTTAAATTAATATAAGTTATTTACTTTACCTTATATTTATTTATGTCTGTTTTTTGTATATTTGTAAGACTATATAGGCGTCTTTAAGTGAAATGTTTATAAGTCTTTAAAAAAAAATTTAGTTTGTCTTTACATAAACAAATTTATTGCAAGAATAGTGTCGGTGGTCAAAAAGTGCTGAAGGAATCCAGATGCAGGTTTTTATATATTTTTTAAAAATTTATTTCTTGGTTAAATAGGTCTAGCCGTTTTTCTGTATATTCAATTTATGTTTATTATAGTTATATAGGCAAATGTTCGGCTTCGCAATATTTTGGCGACACAACAATTTAGGGGAAAAATAGAATGTGAAATCTATTCCATAAATTTGTAATTTTTCTGTATTAATAAAGAAGAGTGTTTGTGCGTCTGTCTGTAAGAAAGATTGATTTTAAACGGTGAGAGCCTACATGCACGAAAATTGGTATAAGAATTCTTTGTAACACCGAGTAAAACCGCTCGATACCATTTTTTTTTAAAATTTGAAATAGTCTTTTATTTATTTTAGTTTGAAGCTATTTTTAACAATTTTTTGCCTTTTATTTTAGTACTTTAGTACTAAGCCGCAGACGATAATTTTTCATGATAATTTATAAAATTATAGCTTGCAGATGTATTTCAAAATTAGAAATGACGTCACGGGCGTGCATTACCTCCATGGTTTCAACATCATTTTAACGACTTTTTTTTTCTCTATGACTTAATTCCTTAAAAATATCTCATTCATTACTTTTAAATCCGTTTTTCTTTCAAACATTGCATTCAAAATCAGACGATAAGTGTTTCATAATTTAGCTTAAATAGCCAGCAAACGTGTTTAACCAACTTTGAATACTACAGCACGTCACGTTAGTGATCAGCTGTCGTTTTAACCACATCGTAGGATGCTATTGATGGAAAAGGAAAAATATATATTTGGTATTATATGTAAAGTAAGTACTGCAGTACGGAGTTCTATAATAGATAAACAAATTGATCCGGGTTTCAGTCTATGTACAAGCTGAAAAAGAAAATAGTTTAATTTTAAGAAATTTTTGCCTTTTATTTTAGTGTTTTAGCACTAAGACCCAGACGATAAATTTGTTGATGATAATTTATAACATTATAAACTAGCCTGCAGATGTATTTTCAAAATTAGAAATGACGTCATGGGAGCACATTACCTTCATGGTTTTAACATTATTTTAACGATTATTTTTGCTCTATGACGTAATTGCTTAAAAATATCTTATTCTTTTGAATCCTTTTTCCTTTCAAACATAAGGCAATTTGTCGCAACGTCACGAACTACTATAAAACCCTTCCCATTCATTTTCATGTTCACGATAGCCAATAGACAAACAATAAACTGCCCTTCCGTTTGAAACTAAAGCCAGTATTGTCATAATTTGAGAATTTGCCCAACTGCGTGAAACCGCCTTATTGCTTTTAAAATCAGACGATAAATTTGTTGATGATAATTTATAAAATTATAAACTAGCCTGCAGATGTATTTTCAAAATTAGAAATGAGGTCACGGGTACACATAACCTCCATGGTTTTAACATCATTTTAACTATTTTGTTTTGCTCTATGACGTAATTCCTTAAAAATATATCATTCATTACTTTTAAATCCACTTTTTTTCCAAACATTCTTTTCCTTTTTATAATTCTATTTACTATTATATTTACAAAATGTAATATAAATATAAAAATGTAATAACTATGATCAAAATAAAATAATTTGTATCGTTAAGATATAAATAAATATCAAAATAAAATCTTTCATTAACTGATTTATTTAATGACCATTAATTTAATATAATGGATCCTATTTCTTTAAAAATGACGTGACCTATTTTACTGGGCACAAATGGTTCGCATATACACCTAAGTAAGACAATTTATTATTACTATTATCTTTTATTAACTGTCAAATTTCTCTGTCCAAATGCTTTAAAATGATACTTATAGTGTTTTTGTCAAAAACATTTCTTGGGCAGGGAAAAAAACTCCACCCAAAACATTCGCGTGTGCACAGCGTCCTCCTGCCCGGGAGACATTTTGAAAATTTCATTTTGGCCCGCGCTTAAAAGTATTTGTCCACCCCTGGTTTAACTGGTCAATGGAATCAGGACGCAATCATTGTTAGTTGGACTTCTATCGTGATTTATTTCTTGGTGAAAAGTTCAATCTCGAAAAACGATAGGACCATTATTTTTTATAAATTATAGGCAATAGAAACTGTTTTTGTTTGTTTTTAATGAATTAAGTTAAATATTGTCTATGTTAAGTTATATTCTTTTTTACATTAACTTAGTTAAAAGTTACAATGAAAACCATGATCAAAAATCCGTCCAGTGAACGTGGGCGGTAAAACTATGCATATAATTAACGTCGGTAGCTTTAGTGTTAAATTAATTTAAGTTATTTACTTTACCTTATATTTATTTATGTCTGTTTTTTTTGTATATTTGTAAGACTATATAGGCGTCTTTAAGTGAAATGTTTATAAGTCTTTAAAAAAAAATTTAGTTTGTCTTTACATAAACAAATTTATTGCAAGAATAGTGTCGGTGGTCAAAAAGTGCTGAAGGAATCCAGATGCAGGTTTTTAAATATTTTTTTAAAAATTTATTTCTTGGTTAAATAGGGCTAGCCGTTTTTCTGGATATTCAATTTGTTTTTTATAGTTATATAGGCAAATGTTCGGCTTCGCAATATTTTGGCGACACAACAATTTAGGGGAAAAATAAAATGTGAAATCTATTCCATAAATTTGTAATTTTTCTGTATTAATAAAGAAGAGTGTTTGTGCGTCTGTCTGTAAGAAAGATTGATTTTAAACGGTGAGAGCCTACATGCACGAAAATTGGTATAAGAATTCTTTGTAACACCGAGTAAAACCGCTCGATACCATTTTTTTTTTTTTTTTAAAATTTGAAATAGTCTTTTATTTATTTTAGTTTGAATTATTTTTAACAATATTTTGCCTTTTATTTTAGTATTAAGCCGCAGACGATAATTTTTCATGATAATTTATAAAATTATAAAATAGCTTGCAGATGTATTTCAAAATTAGAAATGACGTCACGGGCGTGAATTACCTCCATGGTTTTAAAATCATTTTAACTTTTGTTTTGCTGTATGACGTAAATCCTTAAAAATATCTCATTCATTACTTTTAAATCTGTTTTTCTACCAAACATTGCTTTCAAAATCAGACGATAAATGTGTCGTAATTTAGCTTAAATAAAACAGCGAGCAAACGTATTTAACCATTTTTGAATACTACAGCACGTCAAGTTAGTGATCAGCTGTCGTTTTCATCACATCATGGGATGCCATTGATGAAAAGGGGAAAAAAAGGAATATTTGGTATTATACGTAAAATAAGTATTGTAAAATGGAGTTTTATAATAGATAAACTAATTGGTCATGATTTCAGTCTATGTACAATCCGAAAAAGAAAATAGCTTAAAATTTTAAGAAATTTTTGCCTTTTATTTTAGTGTTTTAGCACTAAGCCCCAGACGATAAATTTGTTGATGATAATTTATAAAATTATAAACTAGCCTGCAGATGTATTTTCAAAATTAGAAATGAGGTCACGGGTACACATAACCTCCATGGTTTTAACATCATTTTAACTATTTTGTTTTGCTCTATGACGTAATTCCTTAAAAATATATCATTCATTACTTTTAAATCTGTTTTTCTACCAAACATTGCTTTCTAAATCAGACGATTAATGCGTCGTAATTTAGCTTAAATAAAATAGCGAGCAAACGTATTTAACTATTTTTGAATATTTCATCACTTCACGTTAGGGATCAGCTGTCGTTTTAACCACATCATGGGACGCCATTGATGAAAAAGGAAAAAAGATAAATTTGTTATTACATGTAAAATAAGTACTGTAAAATGAAGTTTTATAATAGATAAACAAACTGATCCGGGTTTCAGTCTATGTACAAGCCGAAAAAGAAAATAGCTTGAAGCTATTTTTTAACAAGTTTCTGCTGTTTATTTTAATACTTTATGTTCTCAATCAGCCGCAGACGATAAATTTGTTAACAATAATTTATGAAAATGTAAAATAGTTTAGAGATGTGTATTCAAAATTTGAAATGACGTCACGGGTGCACATTACCTCCATGGTTTTAACATTATTTTAACTATTTTGTTTTGCTGTATGACGTAATTCCCTAAAATATCTCAATTTACTCATTACTTTTAAAACCATTTTTCTTTCAAACATTACTTTCAAAATCAGATGTATCGTAATTTAGCTTAA
Organism: Pardosa pseudoannulata; assembly: GCA_032207245.1. Taxonomy (NCBI): domain Eukaryota; kingdom Metazoa; phylum Arthropoda; class Arachnida; order Araneae; family Lycosidae; genus Pardosa; species Pardosa pseudoannulata. The sequence continues at coordinate 44,382 of JAGEOH010000410.1, forward strand.
CTAAAACAGCCATCAAATGTGTTTAACCAATTTTGAATACTACAGCACGTTAGTGATTATCTGTCGTTTGAACCACGTTATAAGATTCCATTAATGAAAAAGGAAAAGAAAAAAAGATATATTTGGTATTATATGTAAAATAAGTACTGTAATATGGAGTTTTATAATAGATAAGCAGATTGTTCCGGATTTAAGTCTATATACCTTCCAAAAAAGAAAATCGATTTGCGCTGTTCGAAAAAGAATAAAGTGTCGATCTAATAAAAAAAAACTTATAAATAATAGAAATTGCCTGAAAGTTTTTAGATTGTTTATAAGGTTGCCTTTTACCTAGTCTCAAAAGGAAAACTCGTTCTAAGGAAACATAAAAATTCTACAAGTTATTTTTAGCGCTATTTAAAATGAGGCTCCAGACATTAATGGGTTAAAATAATAAACAGCTAAAAGCTGAAAATAGCTTTAATAATCAATAGATCAACTTTTAGAATGAAGAATTATGTATTATTTTTCTTTTCTTGCTTTAAATTTAGTAGAAACCGATGCACGATGTAGCAACGTTCGACAGCGCGTTTTAGCACTTAGCAACATAGAAAGTTAAATACATGTAAACCCCGACGTCAAAAGTTAATACATGTATAAAAATAATCCTGCTTTTTTTAACATTATGAAATGAATGCGTATTTGGTGAAGCCGTTCGATTCTCCTCGAATTTCATGTAATAGGATCATGCCGAGCTAATAGTTATTCATTTTTCTATAATCTATAATGCCAATTTAAGTATGCCAGTTCTCAAATCGTTTGCATTTCTAGTAATTGCGTAAGAGAATGAAAGTGTGAAGTAAACGAAAAAGCATCGCTTCTGATTTTGCTGATGGATTTTTATTTTTGTTTTTGACAGAATGAAAACTTGAATCGAGGTACGTGGAAGAGGTTGGAAACCCACGTAAGAAATTTAGTTCGAAAATACGGGAGCGTCTACGTCTGCTCTGGACCCCTGTATCTACCGAGGTGGGTGAACGGTTTTATTTGTGTTGCTTGTTTATGCCGTCTCACCTGAGGCTTAGGAGATTAGAACGATTTTAGAAAACTGTAATCTCCATGCAACGGGAAGGGGATTCATTATTTTTTACTAACTCGCCTGTTTTTAGGGGAGCACAGAAGAAAATTCGAAGGCAGAAACATTTCTTTTTCCTTGCAAAATCTCTCATTTCGGTCATTAAATAAATCTTTACTTAAACGCATTTGTATGTTTCATCCCATCTCGTCTCTTCCAGAGAAATCAGTGGCGAGAAAGAAAACGAAATCCTAAAGATTTTGGAGGGTGACCAGCAAAAAAGGTGAGTCATGTCGTACTACTTAGCTATCCGTACATGTACACACACACACTGCATACATAGAGGCCCCATAATTAAACTTTCGTATTCTAAAGTTGTCTACAGGGTTGTACAGAGAGTTATGAAATGTTGTGTTGGACATAATGGAAGTTATGATCGTATTTGTTTGAACGAATCCCCCATATAATAATAGCATACGAAAGAAAAATATGCCGGCGACGGTAGCTCTGCAGCCGTCTGGTGTCACTGGAGCTCAGCGGAAATGGATCCGTCGTCTCGAACGAGAGGTCTATGCGACCCAGCGAACATTTGCACACACAGCGGTTTTTCCTACCATTGGCATTGGAATTCGTTGGGAATAGGAATAGTTCCGCGAACACGAGCGTTATTGTTAATGAACGTCTGATTTCATTAATACAAGAGAGACCTGTTTTATGGGATAAAATTATGGAAATGTTTAAGGACAAAAATGCTAGAACAGTCTGGAACGGAAGTTGAGTCTCGTATAAATAGGATGCAGAATAGTGTGCGAATATAAAAATTTTCGTATGTCTGCTTATTAATGAAACATACGGCTTTCCATAACTGTTTCTTAAAGAATTAAGGATTGTAAATATGTTTAGAATTTAAGCATGAACAGTATAAATACGAATTATAAATTTTTATTGAAAGAAGTATCGATACGAATAAATTTCGATGAGTTGAGTATTTGACATATCCATATTTTTCTCACACTCGCAGTCAAAATGCCGGAATTTTGTAGCTCCGGACAAATGTAAGGTTGTCCGCTTCTCTAGAGCGGGTCCTGCTCTGTAGCAGCACAAGTGTTATGCTGCGTAAGACTACGGCGTCGGAAATTTTCAAGCCCTGTGTGTCAACGTTGATTTCTTTAATCGGCTACGGTTAATTCTCCGCTCGGTAAAAAATCCGATGTGTGTGCAACCTGCCTCAGTGAGCATGAAACTGGCAACGAGCGAGAAATTTTGTTCACATGCTTCAGTTTTGTTATACCGCCTCAGATAACTCCGCGACGTTCATGATTGAATTGCAAATGACCGTCCGTTGACCATAAAATTAAAGTTTCTTTCAAAACCTTACATATATACTTTGTGTATAATGCAATATTTATTTTTCACGCTAATACATAAAGTATGAATATGGAGTAAATGATAGATGCTGGAATTTCGCAACTGCCATTCAATGCAACAAAGCTCAATAACACGTTAAAACAAAAGATCTACCAGTCTTGGATCCTGAAATAAACACATACTGAAAGCGATCCCCTTTACAACCTACATCGACTCATTATTCTCGTTCTGCCTTTGACGTTTCAGGAGTAAACGAGCCACCAAGAAGTACGTCATATACGAGGTGATAGGTGCCAACAACGTGGCCGTGCCGACGCATTTTTTCAAGGTTGTCGTTCTGGAAACGCAAGGAGGCAGCTACGACATGGAGGCTTACATAGTGCCCAATAGGAGATCGGACGCGAAGAGGCCGCTGTCCAGTTATATGGTGAGTAAAAGGAACCGGCGTCTTCCACCTTCCCAAACGGGAAGACTGTAAAAGAATAGATCTTACTGTAGACTGGGTGTAGGACCTATCCAACTGTTCTACGGGGTCGAAATGAAGCCGAACGATAACTGGTTAAAACAAGATATAGACTAAGAAGGTAGAACTATAGCTCCTAATGGACGCAGGACTACCGAATACTTAGCAACTCGAACAGTGGCGGAACTACAGCCACAGTTTAGTTGGATTAATACCCAAGTTTAACTGATTGCACTCGAGCTGCAGTTAAGCTATAGCCGATAAAGACCGAATCAATGTCACTAAAGAACAACGGAGTACTGCAAATATCAGGACTATTCACATATAGGCTATAATAGGACTATAGTAGCCGCATTTTAACAGTCGGAATATAGCTGACTAAGGATAAATTGACTAAAGGCATTTTAAGTGACTGAGCTATAACCAAACTTTAGTACACATTAAAAACTACAGTCTATGTATATGTATATATACAGATACACACATATATATATATATTTATATGTATATATTTGTTTATATCTATATATGTATATCTATATATATACATACATGTATATATATATATGTGTATATATCTATATGTATATATAGATCTGCATATATATGCATGTGTATATATATACATACACACATATATTTATATGTATATATTTGTTTATATCTATGTATATATATCTATGTATATATATGCATATATGTGTATATATATCAATATGTATATATATATACACACACGTGTATACATATATATACACACATATATATTTATATGTATATATTTGTTTATATATATGTATATATAACTATGTATGTATATCTATATATGTATATATGTGTATATATTTATGTATATATCTATGTAAGTATATCTATGTATGTATATATATATATACACACACACACACACTCATGTATATATATATATATAATTATATGTATATATTTGTTTATATCTATGTATATACATGTATTATATATATATATATATATATATACATATATATATATATATATACATACATACATACATACATACATACATACATACATACATACATACATACATAGCAGCAGTGCTCACTGTTTCGAAGCTAGCATCAGCCAGTCAACTGTAAAACATGGTAGTTAGACTGCATCGGCTAAAGAAACAAACCCGGGTAAAAATTGTGATAATTAATAGAATCATTAAAGATTTAATTTCTTTTAAAATTTTTTAAAAAGGTAATAATCATAATTTAAAAATTAGTATAAATGAAATTTCATGTCCTTCTTTTAATCATTCTAGGTGCCCCGTGACGCGGTAGAAAGGGCCGCCGGGTTTTTGCTTTTCCACCAACTGCCTTCGAGCACATTTCGACATATCAACGGAGAAGAAACTCAACGATCGTAGTTTATACTAACTTTTATAAAAATTGTCGCTCAGATTTTATCTTTATTGTATGGACTATAACTTTGGAAAAACTCTGGTTTGTTACGTTTGGTTGTGTTTCAGGGACGAAACGAAATCAATACGGAATGAAAGTTTTTTTTTAAATTTAAAAATGGGGTGTTTAATTATTTTTTTACCATCACCAAAAGAAACATTTCATTGTGATTATAGGAAGAAAAGTACTGTTTATTCTCGATGTTATTAAAACTTTTGAATTTATTTTATGAAAAATGTATATAAAGAAACAATAAATTATTTATTTATTACCTCATATTATTATTTACTACCTGAAACACCCGTTGTTTCCCGAGCACGTATGTATATATTTTGTTTTATAACAAAAATATTATTTCACGTAGAGATGTCTTCAAAAGTCTCTTATTTCAGTTTCTATTTTTCTAATCTTAATTTTATTATTCCCAAATGAAATCGTGGATCATTGAGATTGCATTCTTTTAAAAGACTGTTTTCTTTTTCTTACTAGTGGTATAATGCAGTTACTCATTTTGACATTGTGACGACTTCAGGGTTCTTGGCCGAACGGTTAGGGTGCTGGCCTTCGGTGCCGGAGTTTGTGGGTTCGAATCCCACAGTGGCATGGATGTTCGTAGCCGTTCGGAATTGGCTTTAAGCAGTAGGTCCCGGTCTCCTCGTGTTGCAAAAAGTAGACCGTAGCGCTCCAAGAACCAAACCAATGTTCTTGAGTGAAGAAGTAGCGTGAAGAAGAATTCACAGTCATAATAGAATTGGAAAATCACTTTTATTTTTTCTGGAGTAAATGCCGGTATATATATAACGGAATTCTAATTCTCCCCAAACAAGTCGAAATGTAGAGGTTTGTTGCCTGCGTAAAATGACTACGACGATCACAGTCGAAAAAAAGATTAAATAATCTCACAAATGGGGAGGACATTCCAGGGTGCAATACGAACCCAATCTATCCTCGTTCGGTGTCCGAGACCCTGCCGTGTTCCTTAGGTGAGTGGACTTGACGAGTCTCCCGAACGTAATCACTCAAATCTGGCTCCAATCAAAAGTTGCGGAAAACTCCACGAGATCAAAGTCCCTACGTAAAAAAAGTCGAAAAGTCCCGAGTCACAAAATTCTAGGCTTTATATACCTGGGAGTCATTTAAGGTCCCGCCAACCGTTTTTGGGTTAGTTACGGTTCCAGTTACCTGAGAACTCTAGCCAAGGTTACAGCTAGTTTTAGTTGAATTCTCATTAGCTCGTATTCTCCAAGCAATCCTCCTGGATCATTACCGCAACCGATCAGGGACATGAAGCCTATTCAACCGAATTG
>JAGEOH010000411.1:0-50000 GCA_032207245.1 Pardosa pseudoannulata
CAATTAAACTTTTGCCATTGCACAACCTGGGTGCATCAATATTTCAGATCAGCCTTATTGGAGCACCAACTGTCAGAATCAAGTTGTGGGCTTGCAAATCAGGATTGTGTACATGTACCAAATTTCACGCTATTTGGTTGTCTGGATTTTGAGTATAAGGGAACAGACAAATAGACAACAAAGAGAGATACATCCTCATTATAGAGAGATACATCCTCATCATCTCATCACCACAAAAACATACAAAATCACTTTCAATGACCAACTTGCATGATTTTCTTTTTTTGGTTCATTATCACACAACTCAGACCAGGCATTTTGGCTGGAGGAGGCCAGAATGAGGTTGGGATGGAACAAAACCTGTTTAAGAACCTTCCCCCTGTAATTTTGTGTACATGTACCAAATTTCATGTTATTTGGTTGTTTGGATCTTGAGTTATAAAGGAACAGACAACAAATGTGTTATATATATATATATATATATATATATATATATATATATATACAAACTTTAAAGCATTGTGAATTATATGTTCATTTTAAATTTTTTCTTCTTAAAAGCTTATTTTTTTCTTATTTTGGCAATTTTCTGTTGACAATGGCAAAAAATGTCAGTAATATACTGCAACTGTTCAATGGATTCATATATATAAGTCGATCCCTCCCCTCATTTAGGCCTATAAAAAGTCAAAGAAAACCTAAAGAGGATGTATGTATTCATCCTCTTTATTCATCATCTGTAATTAATAATAAGTGTACACAAAAACCTATAAAAATATTATGTATTTGTGAGGAATGATTCAAAAATATAAATTATTAAACTTTGGCTATAATTTTGTTTTTTAGGGATATTACTATCTCTTTTAACTTACACATAAACAAGAATGAGAATTATGATTGCATCAAATTCTAACCAATGAGGTAACTTCTCTTATTTGGAAATTTCAAAAGTGATATTTGGTTGGTGTGACCGATTCAGTTTGCTGGGGCTCACTCTACCACTAATCCCTAATAATAGCCTGCAATGGGATTTACATGAGCAATATAGGTCAGCTACTCATTTTAAAATTGTTTTGAAAAGGTCTGATAGATTAAAAAAAAATGAAGAAAGTATCAAATTCACAAATAATAGAAATTGGCTTTTCTAAAATTCAGTAAAAGTAGTTGCTGCCTAAAAAAAAATTACTTTTGAATATTTTAGGATCTCTAAGCCTGAGCCTAATGGTAAATCAATGCCCTGTTGATAATAGGTAAATTTTTCTTTTAGTAGGCCAAGGAAGAAAAAATTTGATTTTCAAAATTAGTTATTATTTAATGAAGATAAAAAATAGCATCTGAATATTGAAGCTGAGACTATTTTTATTAGTTCTGCCATTTTTAAGTTTAAAAATATATTTCTGTTTATTTCGCATTCCTGTAGAGTGACGCTATATTAAGTGGACAAGTCGGAGCTCCTCTGTTGTACTTTAATAAACTATAAGCAGCAAATTAAATTTTTTTTTCAAAATTACTCATTTTAAATTAAATATAAATAAAAATAAGTACATTTAAGGATTTTATTGCAACATTATATTACTTCAAAATTGATAGCTGTTAGCTTGTACAGTTGATGGAGGATTTAAAAAAAAACAGGAATTTTAGTCAAGTTTAAAAAATAAAATATCTTTTTCAAATTCTAGATTATAAAATTAATGAAAAAGTTATGAGCAAAATGCATATTAAATATTTTTGGAACAGGCTTAATCAGCAATATATAATCAATTAAACATAGGAAGTCTGAAAAATAAGTTGCATATAGTGCTTTTCTACTTATTATTTGTTTAATAAATACTTGTTTTTTACATGTAGCAATTCTATCAATGGTTAGTTGAAATGTTTTTCATTTAGCATCATGCTAAGAAAGTAAATTTCATCTGTAGATGTGTATAATCATATGTAAGTATCTATCTATCTATCTATCTATCTATATATATATATATATATATATATATATATATATATACACATACACACACCATGCAACTATGTGTTTGTAACAAGTGAAAATTTTCTCTCTGATTATACTGGAAATTAGCCATTGAACTTCTAATCTAAATGCAGTAGTGCTAGAACTGTGGAACTAAAAATTTATCAAGGATAAAATTGAATGGGCCATCTGATTGTCTTTACAAGGCAAGAGCTACAATCTACGACAATGGGAAGTTGAATATATGCAAACATTCTCCGTTTGCAAGGCAGGAGATAATTCTCTCAGCACAATAGAAATATTCTCTACTGTTGTTAGCATGTGGTTTGTGGTCAGATGAAACTTTTAGGCCCCTCCATACTATGGTCCACTGTAAGCCATTATCACTGTGTGGAAGAGGTATGGCTTATTGAGGTCCACTATGGCAGATGATAAAATGGCCATGGCAGAGGATGGTGTTGGAAGCAGTTTCTCTCAAAACATCAAGACAGAAACAGCCAGAAATGCTTCTAAAGTACACAGTAGACTATGGACGTATCCATGCGCTCGGCTCATTTAGTGGCCCAATGTGTGGATGTAACCCGTGAACCATTGTTCAAGGTCACCATCATGGCCAGTACTACAGTGGTGAACAATTGACCATATTGTGGAAGAGGCATAAAATACAACAGAATTACACAAGTTATATTGTATGTTCCAATGCTACATATAGATGTAAAATAACAATATATGGTTATTTTACATCTATAACACCATAAAATGATGCAAATAACAACATTGAAAAAACAATAAATATTAAACTAACACCAAGGTGCATCTAGCAAACAACAACAACAACAACAACAAAATTACAGCCAAGCTCTCTAGCTGAAACTACTATATATATGAACAATCAAAATATACTAGAAAGTATTTTATACCAGGTATATCACTTTATAATTTTCTTTCAGAAACAATTTCCCAAATATATAGACACAAATACATGAACATGCTAATAAAACTCAAATTTTATACTTTTAAGATAGTTACAAGATTATGTTCTTTCCCTTTTAAGGCAAAAAAGCTTACCTGAAAATCCTAAATATATGATCTTTAAATTTTTCTGAGTTACACTTACTTAAAGCTTTTGTAAACCCATCAGCCAAATTAAATTTACTTTTTACATACTTAAGATTAAATATTTTGGTACAAGAAATCTTGAATAAAAAGTAATTTTACATCTATGTGGTGTAATCTATGGGGGATTTTACAAAATCTATGACAGTTGATTATCTGCAATTATTATATTTTTATTTTTACTCTCAAAAAGAAATCTTCTATACCAGATTAGTTCTTTAGCAGCTTCTGTTAAAAGATACAAACTCTGACAAACTTGATGTCCCATTTTCCTTTAGATGTTCGCCATGCAACTGGAACTCTATCTAAAAAGAGAATTTGATTTGCCATTGAAGTTCTGTCATCCCGGTTATTAGCAAAGTCGGCATCTGAATAAACTGTTAATGAAGATTTTTTAATTTGAGATATATTTTATTTAAGTTCTTTAGTTGAACATATGTACATAAAGTTTCAACAGTCCACTCCAATAAAATAATCCATATTGGGATGAGTACGCTGGCTAAAAATGTTAAACATTCAACTGAACTTCTATGTGGGATGTTTTTCATTTCTTGTAACTCTTCATTTCTTTGTAGACATTGCGATTTCCAAATGATAGTGCCCTTACTTATAGGTAAAGAAGTAATTGGAAACTTATATTTTTCGTAATATTTCCGCAGTTTTTCTGTATATTATATCTGATGTATATAAACTTTGCCATTTTCTTCCAAAAACTCAACTCCAAGTAATCTCTTAGTTTTCGCCAGTACTTTGAATTCAAACTGTTACTTTAACAGTATTATGGCTTTATCAATGTAATCTGTAGTTCTTCCAAATATCAAAATATCATGAACATATAACAGAAGTACTACATTGTCTTCTAAAATGTAAGTGTAATTGCACCATTTTAATGAGAAAAACCTAATTTACCTAAAGTATTGTGGATTTCAAAAGCCACACTACCACTTTAGTGTAAACCATATATGGCTCTCTGCAATCTGCAAATTTTATTGGAATCCCATTCAAATCCTTGGAGTTGTTTCATTGAAATACACATGGATTCAGAGTTGAAATGTTTAATTTGACTACACTTAGAAGTGAACAAAGGTTTTTGAAAACTTCATTCATGAAGCAAATAGCTTTATCACTTAAAAGATATTCAGGAAATCCGAAAGTACAAGTGAAATCCAAAAATTTGTCAGCGGTTGTCTTCGCTGTTTGGTCAGGAACAGGGTAGAATTTTACAAATTTTGTAAAGTGGTCTATAAATGTTAAGATATAAGAGTTTCCTCTGTTTGTTGTCGGGAGTTTACCAATGTAATCGAATGATACATATTCCATGGGTCTAAGAAGGCATGTAATGTCTTTGGAGTAGTACAGGAGGAAATATATTTGGAGATTTATATGCCAAACAATGCTTGCATGAATCAACATAATTTTTTATATCCAAATATAAGCCATCCCAGAAATATTTTTCTCGGATAGCATCATAAGTTTTTAAGTGTCCAAAATGCGGAAGATGTTTTGCTGCTAGGATATGCGGTTTGTGTTTTTCAGGAATAACAATTTGACGAACTGTATGCGATCTTCCTAAGCGTGGAACTGAGGCTGTGTGCATCAGAAGTCCGTTTTTCAGGAAATAAGAATTTTTCGAATAGTGCGGAGCATTCTCAAGTACTAAAATTAGACGTGATAATTTCGAGTCAACGCGTTGAGCGATGTAACGATCCGTTACATGACCTGAACAGAAGGTGACCTTTCGCAGCGGGCAATTATTGTTATCGGTAGGTAGAAACGCGTGGTTCGAACAAAGCCGTTTGTGTATCAAGTTTCCGACACAACACAGAGGCAGTCGCTTAAGTGGAAGTAAATTAAAAACTGTCAGTACGTCGGAGCCAGTGTGTCTACGTCTTTATGATGTCTATTGCCGTCAAGAGACTTTGATAATAATTATAAATCGAGTGACGGTTGGTCCCCATATGGACCAAGATAACGGTGCCATTAATGGATTTGGATGGTTGGTCGGTTAACTTAAAGAAGAACTTCGGCCACATCGGGAAACGCGTCAGCTGATCCAGGCGGTCGATTGACCTCAAAATTACGTCACCCTGGGTCTGGAAGGTTCCGGAAGAATCAAGTGAGGGGCAACAGGGACCCCTATATAAAGAGATTGGCTCAACCAAGAGGGAGGAGTTTGTGTTTTGGTGGAGCTCAAGAAGAGTCCTCTCGTCTCTCCGAATTGCCGGAGCTTGCTTTCCTTCAGAGATTGCCAGCGTCTCTGCTTTCTGCTAAGAAATCCACCTTCGATTTCAGGACCTCATTCCCATTACATTTAATAATTTTTTTACTACGTGCTTTGAAGTAGGTCGCTGAGAGTGACACTCACATTTTGAATCATCCTGCATCCTTTGATTCTCAACGAACTCCAGCGAGATACGTACTCTCAGCGTTTTGAGCCTCAGTGTAAAAGTCAACTGTTCGGATCATCTGATCGGTAGATTATAGTGTCAAAGTCCCGTACCGGCACTCAGTAGCGACTGTTCCTGTGTTACTAGCTTCACTGTGCCCACGCGTTGTATATTTTTAACGTTTATCTCAGCACGAGATCCCAGAAGTAATTGGATTTACTGAATCCTGTACATATATGTATATAATTATTTCCATGAATAAAGCATTTACTCAAGAGTAAATAGATGTTCAGTCTGTATCTTTGAGGCCTCGCCTACCCTTACTCCAATACGCCACAACGTCTTCAATGTCAAAGATGGTGAGTAAATCAATTTATAAGCTGTTAACAAAATAGTCTCTAGAGTGTATATCTGCCACTTGATTGTCTTCAGACTTAAATAGTTCGAAACGACAGTTAAATTCTGCAAGATATGCAAAACAACGAGTTATTCAGTTACAAGGGCTTTCCAGTTTTGACAGTTTTGTAATTGCAACATTATCGCAACTAATAGTAAATTCGCGATCGTAAATATTTGAAACCTTTAATAGCTTCTACAATAACCAGTAATTCCTTTTCTATAATATTATATCATAATTGAATAGTATTTAGTTTTCTTGAAAAATAGGCTATTATGAAAAATAGCGTATAATGACATAATCATCTCTCTACTCCAATATTGCACCTAGAATTGTGAGCAGTGGAAAAAACCCGTTTTTTTTTTGGGGGGGGGGGAATTTTGAAAATTTCCAAAACATAAGAACTTTGAAGTATTTCGTAGTCGCCAATTCCAATGACACAACGAGAACCACTATTTTTTCTGTCTTTGTTGTAGACCTCAAAAGTTGATATTTTCACAAAATTTAACTATTATATGCTATGAAAAAAAATTTGAATATTTGGGATTAACTAACTATATTTGGCAAGGCATCATGTTTAGCATGAAAGTATGAGTATATTTTTCCTTTGAGAAATATTTTTATTATTACATAAATATTAGGCAATAATCTGTAGTGTTACAAAACCCATAAATCATTATTTTTCTTGGATAACATTCTCTCTCTCTCTCTCTCTCTCTCTCTCTCTCTCTATATATATATATATATATATATATATATATATATATACACACACATATATATATACATATATATATATATATATATATATATATATATATATATATATATATACATACATACACACACACACACACACACACACACACACACATATATATATATATATATATATATATATATATATATATAATGTGTGTGTGTGTAGGAATTGAACACAAAATGCAACAGTGTCATTTGATTACACCTTTAAATGATATATGCATTATAAAAAATAATAAACTGTTATTTTAAATTTAAAGATATTTATTTTTATATTATAAAAGGAGGGGAAAAAGTTTAGCATAAAGCAATTTACATTAAAAATAATGATAAAAAATAATGTATATAATTATTATATTAGCAATTAAAATTGAAGAAACCAGTTATGTGTTTGATAAGACTAACAAGGTAATTAATTACGTAAGTACTACTATAAAATCGTTAAAATGCTCATCGCTATTATTTCTTGAATATATATATATATATATATATATATATATATATATATATATATTGCGAAAAGTAAAAAAAAAATCTCTTAGAAATAATGTGCTAGTTCTTAAATAGCCACTGTTGAAAAAATAAATGTAAACATTGTTAAAATGATTTCTTCCCAAAGTTCCCAAAATTCCGGGTTTATTCCCGAAAATTCCCTTGTTTATTCCCACCTCTTTAAAATTCCTTGTTTTTTTTACTTCTCTAATTGCAGCTAGAGCGGTATCACTGCTATCAGTAGACAAAATAAACTCTTTGTCGTAGTCTGGATGAATTAAGATAGGATACTGGGAGAGTTTTACTTTAAGTATATCAAAAGAGTTTTGCACTTCGGGTATCCAAATAAATTTTTTTCTTTTTCTAACGAGATTTGTCAATGTAGCAGTTAATTCTGAAAAATTTTGTATGAAGCGACAGTAATATCCGACTAGGCCGCAAAATCTACGGACTTTTCAAACTATATTAGGGCTGGAAAATTCATAATTTTCTTAATATTGTCATGTAGCGTTGTAATACCTGAATTATTTAATTTGTGACCCAAAAAGTTAATTTCCCGCAGCATAAAGGAACATTTTTCCGGATTTAATGTGAGTCCGAATAACCTGAAACGCTCAAAGAGTTTTCGTAATTTAAAGATCATTTGAGAAGTGTTTGTAGCTCCGAGACAGAAATCATCGATATAATTAGAGATATTAAGCTCTGTAATAGGATATAAAATTTTATCAGATAATTTACAAAATAACTCGGGGGATAGGTTTAATCCTTGAGGGCGGACTTTAAATCTAAAACATCCGAATGGTGAATTAAAAGTTGTTATATCTCTGTCTTCGGGTTTTAACGGACTTTGCCAAAAGGAGGAAGACAAATCCAGAGATGTAAAAAAAAATTTGACTCAGGTAAATTTTCTAAGTGATTAACTAAAGGAAGATTGTGTTGCGGGTATTTCAAAGGAGCTTTTAAGCGACGATAAACAACAACCAATCTATATTTTTGATCCAAAGGGTTTTGTGTATTATTTTGTTTTTTCTTTATCATTAAAAGAGGAAAACTAACAGGATTGCCCGATGGTTCAATCAAATCGGCCGCTTTTAATTCTTTCAGATGACGTTTTAACTTAGACTGTAAGACCTGGGGCACATTATAAGGACATGTAGAAGGAAGTTGAGATGTGTCGACTTGAAAAATGGATGATATAGTATCCGTTTTACCTATAGTATATAATCGTTTGCTAAAAATGTCTGCAAATTCGAAAAGTAATTTTAAGAGCTCCTCTCGTGTAACCGGATCAAGGTGATCCAATTGAAAGTCCGATTCTTCTAATTCATGTCGTTTGATTTCTTTAATAATTTCCATGTCTCTGACTTGAAGATCTGTAGAGACTATACCAAACCAAGTATTTTTGTTCAGGGAAATTTTTCTCCCTGTTAAATTCGCTATTTTGACTGAAATTTGCTTACGGGAATCTATGTTGCACAGTGTTAGAGGCAATTCGATATCAGAATCTCTCATGGTAGGGGAAAATAGATAATAGGGACTGTCACATGTCAATGAAAACGATGGCAAAATTATATGAATTGGGCATCCAATAGCTTCCGAATCCACAGTATTCTTCAGATTTGGCCCTCAGCGACTTTTTTCTGCTCTCCGATCTCAAAAGAATGCTCGCTGGAAAGAAATTTAGCGCCAATGAAGAAGTAATCTCCGGAACGAAGGCCTATTTTGAGGCTAAAGACAAATCTTACTATAAAAATGATATCGGAAAATTGTATGATTACTATAATCGTTGTATCTCCCTTGAAGGCAACTACACTGAATAATAAAATCAAATTTTATCAAAAAAAAAAATTATGTTAGCCTACGAACTTTTCAGCTCAACTGTTAAATTTATACTATCTTCCAGCTGTGTATGATGTAACTGGCAAAGTGACTTAAAATTTTTAAAAGTTTATGGACATTTGGGAAAATGTCAACATTGCACTCTTTTAAAGCTTCTATAGCAGTTAATCTACTTTGTTCTGCTACTAACTTCCTATTCCATAGCTGATATTCTGCTGTCAAAATACTAATATTACAATATGTACCCCCAAGATCTTTTTCACAAAACCGAAATATTTCAAGATATTGTTCTTACTGTAGTATTATGGTATTTCTAAACTTAAAAAAGAAGAAGACAAAATTTAAAATTTCTCCTCCCTCTTCTTTTTTCAGTTTCGAGAAAAAATCTTGGGGGGTGCATATATCCCTTTTCACCCCCCCTGGGTATGCCTCTTCAGGCACATGTAAAAGGAACTAATGTGCTACACCCAAACTTTGATCAGTCCCTACAACCCAGATTTTTTTTTAGTTTTTCCTCTCTGATTAAGGTAACCATACATCTTCGAAATTCGGGAACAGCCTCGAAACTATATCATTAAAAAAAAATTATCCCTAAAAATTCTTTGATTGTTTAAGGTTGTGAAAAGTCCAGATTTAAAGATTCATCATTATGTCATTTTTACTGATCTCCAGTTCAGTTGTGTTTTCCGGAGTTCGTGGGTTCGAATCTCACTGTGGTGTGGATACTCGTAGCCGTTCGGAACTGGATTTAAGTAGAAAGTTCCGGTCTCATTAGCCCTCATATAGCAATCAAGTAGCGCTCCAGACCCAAACAAATAGATGTTTACATTTTTAATTAGTGCAAAAAATTTTAGACACCAATGTATCATTCCAGAGAATTAGAAGATCTGGAAATTATATTGCCGTTGTTTTTGTCTACACTACTGACTAAATATATTTTAAGTGTAAAGAGTTTTTATTCACAATGAGCTTTATAAAGTAGCTTTTGTTCATGCGTTATTGCTAAAAAGTTTAATAAATCCTTAACTTTTATTTTAATTACAATAAATTCAAGTTTCAGTATAAAATATTAGAGAATGCGACAAATAAGTTTTTATTTTATGATTGAACATTATTAAGTGTACTAAGAGCTTCAATAAATATGCCTATTTTCATAATTTTGATATAAAAATCTATTCAAGTTCATAAATTAGTAAAGCTTTAAAGCATGGGTATACACTAAAGAA
Source organism: Pardosa pseudoannulata (assembly GCA_032207245.1). Lineage (NCBI taxonomy): Eukaryota > Metazoa > Arthropoda > Arachnida > Araneae > Lycosidae > Pardosa > Pardosa pseudoannulata. The sequence goes on from JAGEOH010000411.1 coordinate 10,186, forward strand.
CCAAAACACTATGACCACCTGTCAATAACGAGTTGGCCCACCATTGGAGTGCAGCACAGCTTCAACCCGCCTTGCCATGGATGCCAAAAATTCTTGGTAGATGGCTGGAGACAGATTGTACCAGATGTTTGAGCAACGGTTACGCAAATCCAAGATATTGCGAATGAGTGGTCTTTGAACTCTGAGCTGCCGTCCCATGACATCCCAAATGTGTTCTATCGGATTGAGATCCAGTGCGTTAGGGAACCAGGACATTAACTGGAATTCAGCATCATGTTCCTGGAACCACTCCAACACAATTTTAGCCTTGTGACAAAGGGCGTTGTCCTGTTGGAACATTCCATTTCCAGCTGGAAAAACAGAGGCCATGTGAGGGTGCAACTGGTCCGCGATGATGTTCAGATACCCTGTAGCATTCATGATCAGCTCTACCACAACCACGGGTCCCAGACACGCCCAAGAGAACGTCCCCCCAAAGCATAATACCGCCACCACCGGCCTGTGTATGACCTACTGTACATTGAGGGAGCAACTGTTCGAGACAGTGTTCGACGATCTTTTTCTTTGATATCGTGTGGACGTCCAACACCATGTCGTCTACTGCTGGTTTCACCGTCATTCATCCACTTTGCATAAGTACTAACAACTGTAGATCGCGAACAACCCACGTGTCGTGCAGTTTCGGAAATACTTGTTCCGAGCCCTCGAGCTATTACAATCTGCCCTCTATCAAAATTTCTTAGATCTGCAACCTTTCCAATCACACACAGAAGTAAAGGAAAGAATGATACTTCAGACTCTCCAGTAGTAGTTAAATACTACTTCCACCTAATCACGTGCCTTCCACTTCATCCAGGCTAGTTCATTGCAAAATGTAGAGGTGGTCATAATGTTTTGGCTCTTGAGTGTATATGTTAGTGTTTCATGTCCCCGAATAAGTCACCAAAGTATTTTCCAGTGTTCCTAAGTTTATCTTGGATTTGGAGACACACCGTTAATTTGTCCCCATGCTACTGTTTAGAACAGGGCAATTACTAGGTCATGGCAAACGAGACAATTCACTCGGGCCCCAAACGATGCACAAAATGGTTGCTAAAAGCGCTCCTTGATGGAAAACGAAGATAACTCGCCTGTTGATAGAAATAAGAAAACATAGGAAAATAATTTCCAAAATATATAATTCTAATTACAGTAACTAGGAATTATTAAAAACCGAAGTTGTCATAACCGTTAATGAACAAAAATATGGCCAAAAAAATGGCGGCCGGCCCACAAAACTGGGATTCTGATAGTTTAAAAAAAATTAATTAAATAGCAACTGTGTTTTGGTGATGTCCGCTTAAATATAACCAAGTGATACTTATATTTTGCTTAATTTTTACCTATTGCATAAATTCTGCAATGTTTAGTTCAAAAAACAAAAGTGCGTTTAAATACATTAAACTTATTTATGCACTTGCATTCACTTTAACAAGATTTTAAACCTTTTTAGTCATACTGAATATAAATCTAATATGTTTGAAATATACTTCGAAATCTCAAATAAGATACGAGACGCATCCAGAAAGTAAGTTTCTCTACTTAAAAGAAAAAAGAAACTCACACTTTCAGGGACATATTTATTTGCAATAAGTACAGCAATGTTTCAGCTATTTTTCAACATAGCCATAACCAGAATAGAGACACTTGTCGTATTGTGGGATCAACTTTTGTATCCCTCTGTCGTAGAACTCTGCCGACTGTGAATGGAACCAGCCTTCTTGTCCCAGAACACCGTGCACATTCCTTTCCGTACCGACACTATGATCCACTATGATGCCAATGCATTGACTGCTACTTGGTTTATGGCGTAAAGTGCGGAATCTGAGTCTCATTGCTTGTGACGATCCTGTCGAGGAACTCGTCGCGTCATCGTGATACCGTAGCAGAAATGTCAGTGCTGCTCCTAAGAGTTGAAGTTTGTGTTCGGGTACCTGGCAGAGCTGACGATGAATTACAATTGGCGCAATGCTTTGTGCATTCAAGATCATCGACCGAACCTTGCAGGCGGCGGGAGAAGCAATTAGAGTTCCATTTCGGACCACTGTTACCCAGCTACTGGCAGGAGTCGGAACCTGTCCAGCTGGCATATGATTGATACGTCATAGATCTGTTAAACATACGAAATTGACACTGCTAATTACGTTTACTTTAAAGGGGAAAACATCGGGAAACTTACTTTCTGGATGCGCCTCGTATATAATCTCATGTGAACAAGACAAAACAAACAGTGTAAACATCGCTTAACGATTCGACGATCACTTTGAACAAAAATATAGCCAAAACATGGCTGCCGGCCACAGAACTGGTGACATTCGAAAAGTCCCTTTTATAAAATCGACGTTTTTTCCCTGCAAAATGCAGATACTGTTCCGTCCAGCAGTCATGATGCGGGATCAGCGGCAGCAATTGCTTAATAGTTTTGTAAAGTGTGTTTATTTTGTTACCGTTGAGCTTAGCGCCATCTGGAAAAAAAAAGAGAAAAATAATAGTGTTCGCTTACAGCTCGGAGCGGGGGAATTAAATCGGCTACGAACCAATATACTCTTTTTTTTCTTGATGTTTCTTTAAAGTGGATGGTTTGGAAGACGTTTGGAGTGAAATTATTCAAAGTCATTGTAGTGAGTAAATTCTTAATTCCTTTAATCATAAATCTTATTGGGTTTTCATTTTCCGAACGTTGATCCAATCCACATACATTCAATTCTACTTGATTGTGTTTATGTATTATGTAACCCCCTCATTCATCTTATTTTTATCTATTGTACTGCGTTAAAATCTCAAATGTTAGTAGTCATTAATTCTCTATTGATAGTAATATATTTGCTTTGTAATGTAAAATTCGAATCTACAATAAACTGTTAGCAAATCCCTTCCCTTTGACCATTTCTCAATCACAAAGTCTTTATTTTAGTTTATATATTTAATTATACATTCCACTAATTCTTAACATCTCACAGGTACTCTCAAGTCTGGATTCTCCAAGCGAGTTAGTTTTGGCGGTAGATGAAAGCTAAATGTATCTTATTAATCGACTGCAACACTTCCCGTAAGTTTTGGTTTTTACAATAGTCTGTCATCTTTATGGCGAAATTTTATACAGACAAGTAGCAGAACTTTTCTGTTTAGAATGCTCTAGACGGAAAATTTTACGCAGCTTTGGAAATATGTTTATTTTAAAAAATATCGTTAAACTAACAAGAAATATTATAAGGATTGAAAAAAATATATACACGTATGTTAGATCCTTTTCATGACTTTTCATATTCAAAATTAATTTTACTTGACGTCACTTTTCATTTTAAAATAATCTCGCATTTTCTCGACGAATATTTATACATAGTACTTTTGAAATGGAAAAACTATATATACCGGGTGGCCATAATTAAACTGACAGTTCTCACAGTGTTCTGTAGCGCGATCTATTTGCTAGAATGACGCCACATTCTGTAGGAAGGTTAAACAAGACGGAGAACGAAGGATTCCACGAAAAAAAATTAGTTCCAAAGGTCACCGCTAGGGGAATATTTGGCACTGTGTTATAGAAAATAGAGAGTTAATAAATTCAAATTAATATGGAATAAAATTACCTTTTATTATGCAAAATTTCTGATTTAGTTCAAGTGCAATATGGCAACACTTTTAAAAAAGCTTAAAATCTGCATAAACATCGATAAATTCTCGTGATCTGCAATATCGCGTACGCTGAGCAGCAGAAGAAGTTCTTTATTCAAATTTCACGTTATATCCATTTGTACAGTGCCAGCTGCTTGATTTGCATTTGTTAACACTTGATTTGCATTTGTTTAAAAAATGTGACGTCATTCTCGCAAATAGATCGCGCTACAGAGCACTGTGAGCACTGTCAGTTTAATTATGGCCGCCAGGTATATGTAGCGACTGTAGCCGCCACATCATCTATACCACGGAATGTAGTCGTGTCCATTGGGAGTCCGCTATGAAACAGGAGGAGAGTGGCACCAACATTTTCGACTAACTTCGTTTATTCCTGTTTCACATGATTACAATGAAAACACACAACAACGAACAAGGAACAACTCGAACAACAACCGAACCACGAACAACAACCAGAACCACAACCGAACAACCCTTCGAATCATCAAAGGTGGTGATGCAACTGGACCCTATGGGCCGAGCCCGTCAAACCAGAAGATTCTGTCAGTAAGAACAAAAATGAGAGCGAGCGAAAAATAAACACATAAAAGAACAAAGAAATAGAAGGGTGAATTCGTGAGTTCATAGCACAAAAACTAGAGGGTAGAGAGTTTAGGGATAGAAAAACATAAAATATTTTTGCGGCCAGTGACATCCGTACAAAATACACAGAAAATAATATTTTAAAATGATCGAAATCGAAAAAATTGAAAAATTTGAAAATAAAAAAATAAGTGTTTTAAAAATAAATAAACTGCATTAAAAATCCGAAAAAGGCATAAAGAATAAAAAATAAATATAAACTATTTAAAAACATTTCAAAACCGGAATCGACGTCATAATTGACGTCAAGAGACAGCCAATCATGCCGCTTAGAAAGTTCTCGCGAATTCTAAAAACCCATCCCACTGACAGAGTGCCGTGTGCAAATCCCAAAATCCGAAAAAAGCCACCATTTTAAAAGAAATGACATATAGAATTTTGAAACCAAAACCGAAATATTTTAAGCAACGTGCCCCATTATTACAAATATATATGCATATATATATCGTCAAATTTTATCATTTGTAATGTCTCTTATTTAACGCTTTCTTTTTCAATTATTCGGCATCTATTTGTTTCTAGTTTGAAAAAAAAATATCATACATTCAAACAATCTGATCTCATTACTTACAACATCACACATTTTTTTTGCATAATGAATAAGCAGTTTTTTAAATTTTAAATTTAAGCAATTGATGTTGAACACGATGAACTATGAAACAAATATTATAAGTTTTTTTCAAACAAAATGATCACAGAAAAGGCTTTTTTTTTTAAATTGGAAATTTTAGGAATTAATCTTGAACCGATAAATTGAGTAGTTAGTCATTTTTAAGACTCATTCTGTTGAAATTTAAAAACATATATGCGTAGTAAAAGTGCGCAGATTACCGTAAAATACATAAATAAAAGCTATCGTTTATCTTTTTTCTATGATTGATTTTTAATTTTTTTTTCATTTCAGTATTGGCAACTTTAATAATAGCGGAATATAGAGTTCAAAATTTCATTTCTGGCACTCAAAAAGGTTAATTTTTCTGACCCAATATGCTGCATTTCCTTCGATGCACTATCTGCGCCAAGTAACAACATTTACAGGCATTTACTCGCGTCTCATCCTGTCCAACCAAAAAAGCATGGATAACCTAGTCCCTAAATCTAGAATTATAACAGGGATACTTACAATATGTGTGGATTTAAATAATAATAATATTAGGATAAACTGTGTTAGATTTGATGCCAGAAATAAGATGGTAGATATTTTGGTGAAAAATTCTACAAAATTACATTACAGTTTATTGCATTACAATTTCCAAATTCTGCGTTATATATATATATATATATATATATATATATATATATATATATATATATATATATATATATATATATATATATATATATATATAATGTAATAAAACGGACTTCTCGATGGGTGGTTGCAGTCATGGCCATAAAAATGATACCGTTTTAGCTAAAGACCTTTAAAGATAACGTTGGAAGACGGGTTCCCACTTCATCATAGGGACAGGACAAACTGAAGGGTCAGCTAGCATTAAATTCTATGTACAAGACCCATAACACCTGGGTCAACATCTGTGGGAAAAATATCTTCCTCCCACAGCGTGTATCTCCTTTTTATTTGGTAATTTCCTAAATTGTCCGCTAGGACCATGTAGAGTTATAGTTGACCAGGCCCCTTCTCTTAGGGCGTAAACTGTAGCCCCAGTGGTCAATTTAGGTTAGGGGTTAAAAAGGGGAATGCAAAGTGACGACGGAATTTTCAGCCTTTGATTTAAGTTTTGAAAACCCCTGAGAATTTTCCTTACACACACACACACACACACACACACACACACACATATATATATATATATATATATAAGGGTAGAAGCATTTCCGAAAGGTTAATTTTGTAAACTATTTGTGGAGGCCGCCGTGGTGAAAGTATATCATGCATGGGAAAATGACACTATGCAAAATAAGTGACGTGGCAAATGGGATGGTCATAGAGGACAGAAATGAATTACGGCTGCTTTCGGGTGAATAGACGTGCAGCCGTTGAGCAACTGATTGCCTAACCAAGGGGCAACCAATAGTGTCTCCAAAACTACAATTCAACGAACGTTGCTGTTTGTAGTCCTTTTCAGTAGACATCTTTTTAATGTACCTATGCTGACTGCTATTTATCGGCGATGTAGGCTGGAATTTGCAAGCCATAACGCAACTCGACTTCCACTGAGTAGAGACAGGTGGCTTTTTCCGATGAATTACATTTTATGCTGCAACGGATACATGCACGTTGGCATCAAACGTCTGAAAGCAATTGCCTCCAAGCTGAAGGAGGGAACATTATTGCTTGGGGAATGTTTTCGTGGTATTCACTTATCAATGTGAAAGGCATGATGGATCAACAGAAGTATACATCTATCCTTGCGGATCGTGTTGATCCCTACATGTGAATTGTTTTTCCTCGTCATCAGGACAATGCGACGTGCCATAAATTCGCAGTGTGCGTGCGGGTTTCGAAGAGCCTTGAATCAGATCGAGAATCTGTGGGACCACTTCGATCGGATTGTTTGCACCATGGATCCTCACCTGCGTAACCTAGAATAGCTGGCCACGACAGTGGATTCGGTACGGCTCGACATCCTAGTGAACACTTTCAGGAACCTAATTGACTCTCTGCACGGTCCGCTCTGAGAAAGGTGGTTATTCTGGATTTTGACAGATGGTCACATTAATGCGACTTGACTGTGTAATACGCACAATTCGATTTAAAAATAGTGTTGAAAATGTAAGAATCTTAGAATAAAATTTATCTGTTTAATCAGCCAGAAATTTTCTCTGATATGTTCAGAATTTCGTCAAAGTTTTTTCTTTCGTCTCTATAATGTGTTTAATTTATTACCTCAAATGTGATAATTGCGCTTTTATTTTATTGATCTATGTTTTCTGATCTGGCAACTGCAATATATATATATATATATATATATATATATATATATATATATATATATATATGTGTGTGTGTGTGTGTGTGTGTGTGTGTGTGTGTGCATGTGCATATCATTTGGTGTATATATATTGTTTGGTATTTGGTTCATTCTTCTTCCATTGTATGTGTTATTGGGTTATTTATTCCGTTGTTCGTGAAGAATACTTTGTTTTCCCCCGTCTTCTACTCGGCAATATATTTAAAAAATAATAATAAATAATAATATATTGAAAAAATAAAATAATATATTATGATGGTGTAAAATAATATGTTTTTTAAATTTTTCTTCCGCTGTATGTGTTTCTGGGTTATTCATTTACTACGCGATTCGTGAAAAAGAAGTTTTTATTTTCTCTCTGTTTTTTACTCTGGCAACTGTAAAAAATATCGTTTGGGTAAAAATAAGAATTTTTTTTAATCTTCTTTTGTATGTTCCTAGGTTATTGTCAGTGTATTTATTATGTCAATGTTAACAGCAATCAAGCTGTTACTTAATTATATACTTAATTATTTTAAATAAACTTAATAGGTTTTTTAACAAACTTAGTGTAATTATGATTCACTACTCTTATTCTGACAGAAGTCTCTCGTTTATAAAAATAAAAACTCATCAGAGGTACGTTTATTAAGGAAGGTTTAAGTTTAGTTTACCTAAACATTAACAAAAGTAATTATTTTATTGTTATTTCGATATTTTTACGCAATTTAAACTCCCATTTGCAAGAGAAAACGAAAAGATTAATGCATGTGTATAACCCCAATTAAAACCCCAAGTGATGTGGTGACTCCCTCTACGCAAATATTATGCGCACATCCGGATCAGATAAGTTTCTGTTCTACCTTACAAATGTCTTCGCATTTAAAACTGGGAAAGAAATCGAAGTTTGTGGCGTGAAAGACATATAACCTGACTTCATAGAGAAGCGATTCAATTGATAGCTGGCAATGCAATAATGTCTATAATCAATACTGAAATCGGCGTTGGATTCATTTCACGAACGGAGGAAGTATTGTTGACAACGGTTGCCATGACAACCGGAGAGAGCGTTGACTCAAAAAAAGTTGCCAGACGATTTTGTGAGTTAATGCGGCGATGAACCCTCTGGTGGAAGGCTGCTCACTTAAATCGCTGGAATAAAAACCTTTGCTACTTGATTACTTCGTTGCAACTTCAACAGGTAAGTTTAAATTCTTCACAAATTGATAACAATTCAATAACTTGATTCCAGTAATTTTAGTTTATATATTTTAAGAGTACTCTAAAAAACAGAATGATTATGTTTATGCTTGCGGTCAGATGTTCTTAAAATTTCCATTGTTTTCGTAGTTGTTATTGTCCACATATGGAAGTGTCTCACTTTTTTTAACACTGATGCGGTAAAAACATACCCTTTCCGTAAATCGTAGTTATTTTACAAAGTTTTGCGTATTTGTACGTAAAAAAGCAGAATTGTCCACCTTGAAAATTTGTAGCATGATTTTCGTTGTATATATTTAAAAATCAGCAATTTTTTCTCATTTCTAAATAAATCATGTTCTTTTTGGTATTAAACATAGTAAAGAACTTTTTCTTTTTTTATTTAAATACAACTTCTTTTATCAGGTGTTTTAAATTTAAAAATTAAACCAAGATAAAAAATGTTAATGTTATTAATTATTCAAACCGTAATAAATGCAAAAGTATGAATTTATATGCCATTTGACGAATAAAATCAGGCTTTGAAATGTACGTGTGAAAAATATTTTGTTCTAACTATACAATTATTATACTTTAAAACTTTATAAGGACATGTATTTTAAAATTTCTATAATGTAAATCAAAGAGGTTTAGCATGGTGATTGAAAGAGCTTCAAAACTCTTCTTCTTTCAATGTGTAAAAAGGTCTTAAAAATTTGCTTATTTTAATTTAAAAGGATTTTTTTTGTTTCCTTTTTATTCCTTGTGCATAGTTATTATTGAACATTTTTATAATAGTATTAATAGAAAAGCCATTTAATAATAAATTATAATCTATTTTCTATAATATCTATTTACTGAAGATGTAATATGTGTTTTCTTTGAATTGTTGTCACAATCTTAATTTTGATGTAGCATGAATGGTAACTTACTTCATAGTATATATCTGTAACTTTTTTGTTACTTTATAAGTTCACACTATAATATGCATAAACGGTAAAATTGGAAAATACAATAAGTGGAATCATAAAGTCTGCTGAATAAGCCAAAAACTATGATGTTGTATGAGTAGGTTACGTTTTTACCCTGACAATTGAGTATAAACCTTGTTAACAGAAAAAATGTTTTACTTTTGTAGTTATCATGTAGGTTTACAGTATAATGTACAGTCTACCTAAAAATACTTACCGAAGATATTAACCACTTTGCTCCCTGACAAATGCTTTGCTTTAAAGCCAAAGTAATAAAACATTTTACACCTTTAGAAATAATATGACATAAATGCGAAAGTGTTACTGGAATAATTTTTTTTTTATAAAAAACATGAAACTTTTGTACACATAATTGAAAAATCAATATATATATATTTGTTACTCCAATGCTACAGAAGACCAGAAAATCACTGTCACAAAATTGTATTTTGTTCCCGTTTGTCTACGGTTGCATCAGTTCTAAGAAACCGTTTTGGCTCTCGAACCAGGTTCAAAAATGGATTTCATAGTTTCTTTGCTTCACATCTGTACAATTATATTTGAGGATAACTTCTAAAGGTATAAAATATTTTATTATTTTGGTTTTAAAACAAAAGGAGCGAAGTTGTCAGTAAGTTCGGTAAGCTTTTTGGTGGACTGTATATAAATAGTAAAATTTGAAAATGCAATAAGTGTAGTCCAAAAGCTTTCATAAGTAGTGCACTGCACAAAAAAGATATAGAATAAAACAGTATAGAATGTAATAATAAAGCTATACTTCTATATAGCCATGTCAGTAGGTGCTTTTTAATACCCCTAGTACATTTTATCCTCTTCCAAAGTAAGAACCTTGCCGAACCTATTTATCTTCATGCCAAATTCACTCGGCAAACAGGATCCAGACTATAACACGACAGAAAAAATTATTGCTGTCAAAAATAAGCAATTTTTAAAACCTTTGTGTCTAAAAATACACAAAAACACTGCCTAATTGTTAACCTTATATAAAAAAATTCTTTTTGTGAGATGTTACACTTAAAATGGATTTCTAGATTTTGGAGAAGAAAATAGCTTTTTCAACATGATCCTGTCAGTGTAAAATATACCTGTATAGGAACAAGAGGTTTAACTGGCCAGGGGAACTCAAATTGTATATTGCAACAGAAAGGAGCAAAATTATTAAATCTGATGAGATATTCTGCAATAAATCTATAATTTTTATGGTATTCAAAAGAAGTACTTTATTTCACCAGACAATGATTTAACAAGTAATGGGAACTTACTTAAGGTACTTAGGTTCGAATACCACTATTAGCGATTGGATAGATCTTGGACAAATGGACTCTCGCATTGTTAAAAAGGGACGATTTCTCGGATATTTATAGCAAGTGGCAGATCTCTCCATATTAATATACGTCAGGAATCAATCAGAAGTTTGGTAGCCTGGACAACCATCATGTTGCAAGGCTGTACGCCCTTTAATGTCTTTGAAAGGTATAAGGTGAAGGCTGTAAACTATAGGGATGATATCTTGGATCCCTATGTTTGCCTGTTTAGAGGTACTGTTAGCTCTAATTTCTCTGCAATTAACGACAAAGCTAGGCCACACATAACTCATCCTTATTACAATTTCCTGGAAAGTGAAAATATTTTAGGGATGGATTGGTCTGTCAAATGTTAACTTTATAGAGTATGTTTCGTACGTTCTGATGAGAACAATTTGCAGCCTCCATCCGAGAACCATCCAGGGTCCAAACGCAGCGTTAATGGACGAGTGGGACCATTTGCCTCAAGTCCTGTTTACATGTGTGTGAATCGTACTCTTCTTTTAAGAATTATACCTGGCTAAGGAAAAATTGAAGTGCTGAGAAATTCTACTTTTCTACCAGGGTAATGGTTTAGTTTAACCAGAGTTTAACCTCCTTTCCCACGGTCCTTTGCGTTTGCTGGCACTAGATTTTAAAATGGCCGTCTGCACTGCTTTAAGAAATACAGTAATAAAAAATGAGGGCTAGACCGATTCAGAAACATGTAAATTAGTTCATTTATATAAGTAGTACCTTTTATCACAAGATTTTTATCAGAATTTAATTTATTTTTCGTGTGATTTGTTAAAAATGGTAAAAATTATACGTAGATGTCACATTTTACATCAAGTAAGCAAGAGTACACAACATGGAATGATGAGATGACACTCCCGTATGATCGCATGGAATTCTGACGACAATCCTGGCAAAAAAGAGGGTTGAAATCATTTTCGAGTAAACGGATTTTTCTGACCCTCCAAGTAAAACCAATTTTACCCAGTAAAATGAGGGTAATTTTACTGCCACATGTAAACGGAGGTACAGTATCATATAAATTTCCTTATTTCCAGTATGAAATCACAGTGTGAAGCCTATCTATGAAAGGGGGCCATACCCCTTCTGAACCCATTGTTTATTTCGATTCTGCAAATACGCATGATCATGCGTGTGTATCATAACTGTTGAATAGCTATTTTTTATTTTATTTTTATTTCCTTTGTATTATTTCAACCTATGTTCAAACCAAATTTCATAAAATTCTGACCATTAGTTCTAAACATAATTGATCAAATCTGAAAATTCTTTTAATTTTGGACACCAGTATATTTTAAAACTGGGCTGTCAATAGTTGTTAAAGATATACATACAAAGAGAAAATTAGAATATTCGGTTCTAATTTTCTCTCCGTACGTATCGAAAGAAAGTACGAAAAAGTGCTGAAAAAGTAGGCACCGAAAAATTTACTGTATCTTGGAACACAACCTCAATAGTTAGGGATCTGTTTAGGCTTAATTTTGGTACTGTAACGGATTCCTCACAAAATATCTTATCTTAAAACGGACCCTTCCCAATATTTTCATTTTAGAAATGGACTTTTCACAAAATTTTTCTTATTAAGAACGAATATTTTAAAAATTATCCATTTGCAAAGCGAATGAATTCCCCTGAAACAAAAACGGATTTAAGAACAAACACCATGAAAACTTGCATGGAATGACGGGAAATATGCCTCGTCAGATTATTGCCAATAATACAAATGTATCTACAAATAAAAATATTAAGTGACATAAATGTTAAATACTTTTTCAAATGGTTATGACGTTAACTGAAGAATAAGATTGTCATCTCAAAATCGGATAAAAAAATTTACGCAAATGAATTCAAAACGAAAGAAATAAATATTGATAAAATAAAATGTACCAAATAAAAATTCAGAAAATGAAAGAAGTCAGGTAAATATGGTCAAAATAGATTGTATTATCTGAAAGCACATTTTAAACGTTGTCAGATGAATTAAAAACATTTTAATCATTTTAGATCGTAGTTAAAAGAAAAATATGTCAAATGTTGAAAAAAAAAAAAAGTCATCAAATGCCATTAAGATTTGAAAAAAAGGTTCTATTTTCAACTTCCGAACCCGCTAATCTGTCCAAAACCTTTCCAATAAATATCCATGCAAAATTCTATCAAGATTTTTTATATTATATTATCTATTATCTATATTCATAAAGAGAAAAAAAAAGAGTATGGGTGTGTCTAAACACGATTACACTTAACCAGTGAGAAGTACAAGTACAAAATTGGTACAGGGATTTTTTGTGTCATCATGAAAAACTTCTCGAAGTCCTTTTCTAAAGGCTCTTCCTCACTATGGTCCATGATGGGCCACTGTTATGGCCGCCATCGAGCCAGTCTCGGATTCCAACTAAACTTCCTCTCTAAATATTACTTTGGTGTTATCTATTATTAATTAAGATAAGCATGTTGAAAGAAGTTGTTCCGTGCTTACATTTGTAGAAGTCATGTTGAAAAGTAGATGCATAAAATTTAGTTGAATGAAAGTTCAGCTATAAGTATAAAGAAAAAATTTGTAAAAACAAATATTTAACAACAAAAAAGAGGGTAAGTTTTAAAAGCCCAATTTCAATTATGCAAGCACAAAATCTTTAAAAAGAAAAACTGACTGTTAAGCAATGAATTAAAGTTAGCACTGATTTGGATCATTCTTATACCTTGTAAAAGAATGCTAGTAAATTTTGTTGTTTTTAAAAGAGAGGCAAATTGCAAGTATATCTTTATTAAATAAAATATTTCTAAACCTTCCTCTGATTTATCTATTTAATTCTTGCCATGTAGATCAATCGAATCGAACATATCAAAGTTAAAAGTTTAATACAGTATTAAAGAAAAGAGCCTATTTTGATCTCTATAGATCACCTTTTTTATATTATAAATGAATTGTATCTTTTAGTTGCTTTAGTATGATAAAAAGCTATTTTTTCACATTCATTACTATTAAAAAGACTTAATATTTAAAGCTTAAATTTAAATAAATAAAATTTATGCTTTAAACATACATAAAACCAAATTATTACGATTTAAATTTTTCATGGCTAACAATTACAAAGTTCATGGATTCGAATCCTGCTAAGGACATATATGTTTGTAGTCATTTGAAATCACTTTAAGCTAGTCTCATTAGCTGCAAAGAAATAAAAAGCACTCCAAACCCAAATCTAAGTAGTTAAAAAATATTTATTTATTTGTTTTTTGAACTATTCAGCCGAGTAGAATATTTCGTGCATCCTTAGTATAAACCAGGGTTGTGTAGACTTTTTAAGGGTATGAGCTACTTCTAATTTTTTCAAATGGATGTGATCCACTCAGTAGAGTAGGTGTGGTGAGCTAAAAAAGAGTTTTCAATATTTATTATAACTTAATAAATGCGGAATATATATTTATCTACATAACTACAGTAAGAAACTTTTTAATATGGCGTTTAAAGTAAAACGTGAGATACATATTAATAATAAAAACCACAAATGTAATAAAATCAAATGATGCATTTATTATCCAGCAGTTCAAAACACAATCAAAACGAAATTATTTATCTCTCAAGTTAGTTCTCGTGGTTATAGTTAGTAAAAGACTTCGGATGCATACTGTCCACAAATCTTGGATATAATTACTATCTGCTAACCTTGCATTGAATTCTAAAGAGAACGATATAATTTAAATTTTCATTGAAAATGCAAATTCATAGCAGAGCCAAAGAACGATCGTTTGAAATACTTCTAAAAATTAAATACTTTACATCATTAGAATAGATGTTTTATTATTCATTACTTTCTTAATATGTCATTTTGAATTTCGCTTTTTAAAATAAAAAATATGAATATTTTTAAATTCTAGAAAATATCTCTCTATCATTCGGAGTGATGTTTTATTACTTCATCATAACTTATTTTTAATGTAGCATTTAATAAATATTTTAAAATTTTAGCTCATTTTTTATTGAATATAAGCTATAAATTCATTTTATCATTAATAAATATAATTATTATATATATATATATATATATATATATATATATATATATATATATATATATATATATATATATATATATGTATATGTGTATATGTATATTCATATTCATATTTATGAATGTACATATATACATATATAAACATATATCTATATATACGTCTATATATATATATACATATATATATATACATATATATACATATATATATATATATATATATATATATATATATATATATATATATATACATATATATATACATATATATATATATATATATATATATATACATATATATACATATATATATATATATTATATATTTATATATATATACATATATATATATATATATATATATATATATATATATATATATATATATATATATATATATATATATTTACACATATATATATATATATTTATATATTACATTTATATATATATATATATATATATATATATATACGTGTGTGTGTGTGTCTTAGGTTTTAGTAAAGACGGTCACCCAAAAATGTCCACCGATCGATCGCGAATGATCACCCCTGGTATATACTATGTAATTTAACAGACTTGGCTTTACGCATTTACCTTAATGAAAAACCAATATTTTATGGTGGAACGGGTGTGTATGTTAGTATCCATTTGCCGGTAATACATATTTGATAGTTTCCTGTTGTCCATTAATAAAATAGTTAACACTTTCTCTCCCTGCTGTGTAGACCGACCTACATAACGTGAGAGAGAGAAAATGCGTTTGTGTAATGACCCCTCTGCATGTCTTTTATAATTTGGGGTGTGTCCGTCCGTGGGAGCAAGGGCCGCGGGGAATAAAGGAGGTCACAGTTCCACTTTAAATTTTTGTTTCATTTTGGTCATTTATTATGAAACACGGAAGTGGTGCCACAAACATAAACTGCACTTTAAAAGTCGACATATTTCACATGTCGTCTCTGTTGGCATAAACTTCAATTAATATATATAAGTACATAGAGTAATGCATGTATTCAATATTATATATATATATATATATATATATATATATATATATATATATATATATATATATATATATATATATATATATATATATATATATATATATATATATATATATATATATATATATTATATTCTAAAATAAATTTCTGGCATTTTTGTTCCTAAAATTGACAACCTTTGGCAAAATGTCTTCGTTTCTTAGTTCATTGTGGTAACCTTTAGCGACTTCAAGAACATCAACAATTTCTTCTTAGCTCAGCTAGCCTTAATAGCTCTTCTACGTAGTTTGGCTTCTAGCGTCTCCTATGTGATTTATCTTAATGCTCTGATTGACTGGTTCCCTTGCGTCCTCACACCACTCTATAAACGAACGTAAAGCGCTTTGTCGAGACAGCACCAAAGATGTATTATCTAAATAAACTCAACATATTTTATTTTCAAATTTTGTTGCATTCTTTCTTAGCCTAATGACTGCACTTTATCTAACAAGGAAAACTTTCTAAACACTCATTACTCTTACAGATATATATGTGTATATATATATATATATATATATATATATATATATATATATATATATATATATACATATACATACATACATACATACATACATACATACAGGGTGTCAATAATTAAAGTCCCCCTTTCAAAAAGCTACAAAAAAAAAAAAAAAACACTGGTCAGAATGACTTCAAATTTGAAGTGAAAATACTGGAAGAAAAGGGGTTTGCGGTTTAGTTTGGAATGCTACGGTCTACTTTTTGCAACATGACGGCTAATGAGACTGGTACCTACAGCTTAAAGCCGATTCCGAACGGCTACGAACATCCATGCCACTGTGGGATTTGAACCCATGAACTCCGGTACCGACGGCCAGCACTCTAACCAATCGGCTATCGTTCGGCGTAAAAAAAGCAACAATTCGGCATAATAAAAAAGTTCCAAAATGTATCAATAGATGGCGCTGTAAGAGACATAACCAAAGGGGATTCGGCTACAAGTGACATTTCAAATTGAGATAAGACGGCTTTTTCATGAGTTGCATGGTAAACCAACTTTAGTGTTTAATGAGCATGTGTATTTGGGTTGTATAACTGAAAAAATTACTTCCAAGTCAGTCAACAGTTGTAGCACTGTTACTTGAAAGCCCATTCACCACGGCAAGGTCGAACCACATTGGATGGAAAAAATTAGTTTTCAATTGTTTTTGGGCCAAAAACTGCATAAAAAGCACATAATGATTCGATTTTTAATTGTCCTTGGACCAAAACCGCATAAAAAGCAACAATGACAACGCCTGTTAATTATCGCTTGACTTGTGGCAGACAGGTTCAATATCTTTCCATCATTCTCCGCCACAAGCTGAAAGCGATAAACAGAATGTTTCACTACAGATCGGAGTCTCAGAGGTCACGTAGCTAATGTGTTGCATAATTCATGTCTTCCAATCAGCTAAATTTGCAATCGGGCACAACATTTTTAAGGTAACCCCACAGCCAGAAGTCACAAGAATAGAGGTTTGGTAATCTTGAAGGCCAGGCTGTTGGGCAATTACGGCTGATAAGTCGATTATTTCAGAAATGCCTCTTGAGCAGTTGCATGACTGCCTTTGTTATGTGCGTAGGAGCGCAATTTTACATGAAAATGATTCTATCCAGACATGAATGTTGTTGAATGTTGGAATAACCTGGCTGCGCAAAAGACTCGTATACCGTTTATTATTCACGGTAACGAGACTCACAGAACTAATCTTCTGGAAAAGAAAATGGCTCTACCATAAACGATGCCGTCAACCTGAACCACACAGTTACCTTTAGGAAATGCATTGGTACTGATGCAGTTGCGAATGGGTTTTCTTTTACCCATATCCTGCAAATTTGTGTGTCGACAAACCCATGGAAATGGGCTACCACAAATCTTCATCTATCCACAAAATGTTCCATGACCATTTATTGTCCTCTTCATACGAGCGAAAAATTCCAGAGCAAACGCCTCTCTTCTTGGCAGGCAGCAGGAAACAACTCCTGAACATGTGTCACTTTGTATGGATATCAATACAGGATATTGCGTATAATTTTGTGCACTGTACTAGCAGGCATGTCTAAATCTCGGGCAACACCACTGTTCGTCCCTTCCTGTAGTGCTGTGGCCACACCTCCTACCACTACTGACGTCGAAGCAATTGATTTCCTTCCTTTACCAGATTTCACTTCAAAAGAACCTGTTTCTTGAAATTTCTGACAAGTTTCTTCATATTATTTAGACCCTTTGCAGACATCGGACCACAGCCTTTTTTCAATGTCTTTAATGACCGGAATTTCTTTAAAGCTGCAGAAGCACAGTTGTTGTTCTTGAAGACAAGCTTCACCAGAAGAGCGCGATCCTGTATTGAGAGACTCAAGACAAGCTACTCAGATACAATATGATGGGAACGTCACATATCCCGCTCTTTTATACCACATGCAGTGTGTCGTGCACATGCCTGTCTTTTATTTAATTTGCATAGTTGGCCGCTTACAGCGCCATCTATTGATACATTATGAAACCTTTTTTTACAATGCCAAATCATTTCCCTCCTTTTTTAGTATATTCAGTTCAAATTTGAAATTATTCTGACTAGTAGTTTTTTTGTAGCCTTTTGAAACTGGGACTTTAATTATATACACCCTGTATATATGCGTATATGTGTAACCAGTAAAACTGGTTAATAAAATTAAAAGACGTACTTTTGAATTGTCAGGATTGGCTTGGTAATGTAACTTAATTGCAGTCATGTCATGGAACGCAATTAGCTGGAACACAAGACAGGGCAGATACTTATCGAAAATCATTTTAGACTTAAAGTTGCAGTATTCATGGCACATTTGGCACAAGCAAGACACAAACGTGCATATGACGATTTGGGAAAATGCCATTTTCAGGAGGAGTAAAATTACGTGAATAAGAGTGAGAATTAAATCTGTGCTGTTATAGTGGTTTACTAAAGCACTCGCAGAGGGAGAGTTGCATACAACAGCGTGAAGATTGCCAAAATTTGAGGTATTTCCCTGATAGAGTGGACAGCTGGGTTAGTAACAGGAAAGAAAAGGCTATGCGTAGCAGTTATTAATTCAGGTTTTAGTTTTGAGAAATGTGGAAGGAAAGCAATCTGAATAAATCATGTTCTTGATTTAATTTAAATAACTGGCAAAGTTAATGTTAAGAAAGATTGAACATGGATTAGGAGAATTTTAAAGAACTTTAAGGACAATAATTCTATAGTAAGATTCCACTAAATCCGGAACCTAAGAGCAGGCGGCCTACCCATTTAACCATCATATGGCGATTATGTACAGAAGTTCTAAACATACTTTAATAAAATCTGGTTTAAACGTAAGTTGATATATTTTACACCAAAAATAAAAGCTTAAAAGTTATTATACACGATTTTGTGTTTAACTCATCTTAGTAGAAAGACACAAAACAGTGGTTACAGAAAACGCATTAAGGTGTATGGTCGCCTCTAACAGATATGTGCCTCACAGTGATTTCATACTGGAAATAAGGCAATTTAAGAGTTCCTGTGCAATGGGTCCCACTCATTCGGCAAAGCTGTTTTCAATTCCTGCTTAGTTCTAGGAAGAGCGTTGTGGATTATAATTGCTGTCTTTAGAGCGTCTCATACGTGATCCACAGGGTTGAGATCTGGAGATCTGTCTGGCCAATCTGTTCGGCGAATATCATCTATTTCCAGCAGGTCATGGTATTAATGAGTTCTGTGTGGTCACATTTTGTCGTCCATTAAAATGATATCGGACCCAACTATATCCGCTGAAATCGCAAATGTATGGACGCCAGTTGTCATTCCTGTACCTCATACCCATAGACTAACGCACTAGGGTTAGTCTATGCCTCATACCAATCACAGCTACACTGAAAGAATGATATTATTCTCCGTTCAATCCCCTACAACACTCTCTTTCGTCATTTTGAAAAACTACCACGAATTCATAGAAAGGGGAGAATAGGCTAGTCGAAGATGACGAGAGAGGTCCAAGAACGATATTGGCATTTTAGCACAGCAAACGACGTATAAATTTTGCAGTACTCCCTCCTTTCGAGCACATGCTTCTTTAAGAGGAATAAACGCACCTGTTCAAGTACTGATAAAGACCGAGTCCTAACCCGATCTCTTTGGGGTCAGCAGGTAAAAGGTTGAGAGGGGCTTGTATTGACCATCTTCGTTCACCGGCTATTAGGTTTGCTTCAATTATTAATTCCTAACGCCGCCTCCAATCCGTGGACACCGGTTTGAGAAGGCCAGAAACAGATGGGAGTTTTTATTCTTTTCAGTACATCTGTATTAGTCATAATTTGGTCACAGGTGGGGGCCTATCCCCGTGTTCTGAGCACCCCGATTTAGCATGGCCGACGTCGATGAAAGTACCCTCCTTTTCTTTCTCGATTCTTTCCGCTCGACCTGACCGTAAAACATCCTTTTGGTGATCTTCATTTTGTATTTTGCTTCTTTTAAAATCGAGAACGCGGCAAGTGGGTCACAATGGAACTGCCGTATTCATTAGCCACCACTTTTCGCACCCATTCGTAAAATATAATTCTTTTTTTCTTTATCCCATAGAGTTCTTTCCTCTCATCATGAATTAAATGGCCAGTTTCAGAAATTTTTGGTAGAATCACAAAACTAAAAAAAAAATGCCACAAGGGAGATAAATGGTCACGCGAGTTCCGCTGTCTACGAGATCGATGGCCCCCTTTTACGTCAAAGTCCCGCAGCCACTCTTTGGAGAAATCGCGTGTGCCCATTCGGGGGTGAACGGTGTGGGAACAGCCTGTCGCTCTCGTAATGAAACATTTATATAAAAAAATCAAAAACCGGAAGGGTTTAATGTCTGTGTCTTTTTCGAAGAATCTCTTCGGCGAGTCTCGGTAAGAGATTTGGTTTTACCTTTTACGAATCAAACCGAAGTACCTTTTAATCGACACTTTTTATTTACATACATTTTTATCATTGGAACATGTGGAGACTAGATGGTGTCAGTTCGCAGTCGCTGCTTAGGCCTAGGACTGGGTTGGAATTCAAACATATACAAATTGCAGGATTTTCAAAGTGGTACCCCGGGCTTGATATGAAGTATTTATTTTTAATTTACAGGAGAAAAAAACTCACTAGTTGAACATCTTTACCAATAACTTGGTTCAAATTGGTTCCTTTATTAGAATCTGAAGCATCTACTTCCAGCAAGTTTTGCTTTAGGTATAGGATAAAGCTGCATTCGTAATTTGTTACTTACTCTTAAAAGTCCTAATTTTCTTAAAGGCATGATAAGATTGGACCAAACGATTTCTGACCTGTGCTTTATTTACCCTTGTCGATAGCTCAGCAATGAGTCCAAAAAATCATAGGATTCCAAAAGTAAGCAAATAAACCAAATAAGCTTGTTCAAATAAAACATAACAAAATAGTTTATTATGGGCTATATAGTAATAAGGAGAAGACGGAAGGCGCGTTTTATCCCTGTTGCCAAGGCAGCAATTCTCCCCGATATTCGGGTAAAAACATAGGGGTCCTCTCACATTATAAATGGGTTTGAAGAGCCCCCTCTACAGATTCTCGAGGGCGATTTAACAACCCTTAATAACTTTGTGTAACTTTGCCTGAACGTACGACACAATATTAATGAACTGATGATTGAAATCCATCATCGGCGTTTTGGGGTGATAAAAACTAGTTAAAGCTTTTATCTTTTTCGGGAGCTGGTGTAACCTTTCTCAGAACCCCACTTGCTAACTTCGCGGAGGAGTACTGTGAGAAGCAGCAACTGCAAACTGACGTAATTTAAACCTCTTTGAAGTCACTTTTCTTCCGGTCTATTTAGTCGTGCCATAAATTCTGATACAAATGTAAAAGTATTCAAATAAAAAACTTTGTAATCAAATTCAAAACCAAATGTTCTTAAAGTTTTTCTTTACCTTTAAATTTAACAAAATGCCCCCTTTATTCAAAATGGCCCTACACTGACTTCATACAATTTGTGGTCAATGCACTATTTCTATGACAATTTTTGTCAGTAATTTTCTTAAAATGTTTAAAACTTCTCAATTTTTTTGATAGGATTGTGCGATACAAGTTTTTTTGCACATCGTAATCTATGTCGTATAGCTTTTGATTTATGAAATTTCGAAAAATGGTTTGTTCATTGGTTTTCCAAGTAGTGTCTGTCCTTAGGTGGTTTCTGACACCGTGCGAATACATCAGATGCATACACACACACACATATATATATAAGGACAATAAAAGATTAATTCATTTCAAACGTATTCTATCTAGGCAGGATACTGAAAATTTATAATTTGCATGCTTGATGACACTACTGAAGATTAAACCACAAAGCCCTCGCGTAGCAAAAAAGTAGACCATAGCACTCCAATCCAAACCTCAAATTGGCACCGTCCAGTAATATTCCTCCCAGTTTGTAATCAACGATGGTCGAATAGGCAAAGCGCTGTTCTTTGATATAAGAGTTCATGAGGTCCCACGACTGGCAAGGATCTTTGTACTATTTCTGAATCAGCTTTAAGCAGTAGCTTCCATTCTCATTAGCCTTCTAGTAAGAAAGCAGCAAGATCGAACACTGGAAACCAACCAATCTAATGGACGAAATATTACATGTCCACATTCCCAAATTGTCAATCTATATAAATATATATACATACATATATATATATATATATATATATATATATATATATATATATATATAAATATATATACATACATATATATATATATATATATATATATATATATATATATATATATGTACATATATACATACACTGAAAAAAAAGACGCACCAAGAAGATGTAATGCAAATTGACACTAATTTATGTTCATATATGTTTCGGCGGAAAATGGAAAAATTTAAAGTTTGGAGGATAATGAATAAACGTGTGTTGCTGCAGCGCATCTTATCTGCTCAACTGGCAGAATATTTAAGAGGAGAAATTTCGATTCCAGGTCATACATTATTTGCGAATTTCATTCTGTGTACTCAGGTAGAGACTAACTATGCCTCGTATACTGGTACGGAACGATATGCGCAGATATCAGCATTTGAGAGAGGACGTATAGTTGGTTAAAGAATTCGGTTGGTCTGATCGGCGAATCGCTCGACATTTGGGCAGGATCGATGCCACTATTTGACGATAGTAGCAGGAATAGATCATATTCAAACACAGCATCAAGAAGAATGCGGTTAGCCTAGAGAAACGACAGAACGTGAGGACAAAGGAATCGTCAGAGCTGCACTCACAGCCCCAGATGTATCATTATCATTGATTGTATGTGCAACTAGTGCTTCAGTGACTGCAAGGACCATTCATAGGTGGCTCACAGAAAGGGGGTTAAATTCACGGCGCCCTTTGCACTGACTACCATTGATCTCTGTACAACGACAAGCCCGTTTGCAGTGGTGTCGATCTCATTCGAACTGGAATGTCGCTGACTGGAGTTGAATAGTCTTCAGTGATGAATCTACTTTCAACTGGGCCCCGATGATCGGCAAAGGCATGTCTGGAGACGCCCCGGACAGCGGTTGGATGCCAACCTGACAGTCTTCTGTCAAACAGGCTGACAACAAGGAGTGATGATCTTGGGGGCCATTTCATTTCATAGTAGGACCCCTTTGGTTGTCATTTGTGGCACTCTTACAGCACAGAGGTACATCGACGAAGTTCTACACCTGTTGCGTTGCCTTTCATATCACTCCATCATGGGCTTAGATTTCAGCAAGATAATTCCCGAGCCCACACTGCACGTGTTTCTACTGCTTGTCTAAATGTTTTTTGAACTCTACCTTGACCATCAAGATCACCAGGTAACACTCTCCTATTGAGCACGTTAGAAGCATTATGGGCAGGGCCCTCCAAGCAGCTTGGGAATTTGACGATCTAACGCGTCAGTTTGACAGAATTTGAAATGATATCCCTCAGGAGGATATCCGTCACCTCTATCAATCATTGCCAAGCCGAATAACTTCTTCCATAAGGGCCAGAGGTGGAGAAATGCGGTATTCAGTTTTTCCCTTTCTGATGCTCTATCAATTGAATAAATCATTCAATTTTTCTCAAATTGTAATCATTTGTTTTTCTGTACATGCACATCACATCTACTGATTTTCGTTCCATTCGGGAAAACTCCTTGGTGCGTCTTTTTTTGTCTAAGAGTGTATGCAAATATACATAATTATAAACATATACATATACACATATCTTTTTTATAAATATGCTGAATGATGAATAGTAAAGCGCTAAATTTTTTCCGACATCACTCAGAGACAGCCAATAAATAAGTAAAAATCTATCGAAGGCATCAGTAAAATCCATTTGCACTCACAGGTTTCTATCTCTCGTTTCTTTAAAATAAGAGTTATGAGAGGCACATGCATACGTTAGCACGAAACGAATCAAGACTCAATCAGGACTGGTAAAGATATAATTTCAATATTAAAGTTTCCTTGTGCTTATTTACAAACCTTGAAAGTTCACCCAGGCAAGGTAAAAATGAGTAATGCCGCTGAACAGTGAACATTTTTGTGATTAAAATACATCCTTTAGTTTGAGAGATCAAGAGGAGGAACGTAAAATAATGTATCAAAATAACCAGCACCAATTTCAAAAAAGGCACCAACCTTAACATATAGGAATCGAGCTATTTATCAAATTAACCATTTTCTAGACAAGTGTACGACGTTTCGTGACAAATCTCTGCTAGCCGAAGAAATGTACCGAGGCGGAGGAACGCTTGTATCTTTCAGATGGCACGAACTTTCCTTTATTACAAAGTAAACAGACCTACGTGGTTTTTATCATCTCACACGATAGGTTTTCTCATCTTAAACTCACCTGTTGAAGACCAGTGTCAACCGCTTTTGGAAACTCGTCTCTACTTACATGCATACATATATATGTATATATATATATATATATATATATATATATATATATATATATATATATATATATATATATATATATATATATATATATATATATATATATATAAAAGGAAAATTCTCAGGGGTTTTCAAAACTTAAATCAATTGTTAAAAATTCCCGCTTCATTTTGAATTCCACTTCTTAAACCCTAACCTAAACTGACCACTGGGGCTACATTTTACGCCCTCGGAGAAGGGGCCTGGCCAATTATAATCCTGCATGGCCCTAGCGGACAATTTAGGAAATTTCCAAATAAAAAGGAGATACACGCTGTCGGAGACAGATTTTTCTAGAGATATTTTCCCACAGATGTTGATCCAGGTGTTACGGGTCTTGTACATATAACTTCATGCTAGCTGACCCTTCAGTTTGTCCTGCCCCTATGATGAAGTAGGAACCCGTCCTTCAACGTTATCTTAATAAAGGTATTTAGCTGAAATGGTATCATTTTTATGGCCATGACTGCAACCACCCACCGAGAAGTCCATCTCATTACACACACACACACACACACACACACACACATATATATATATATATATATATATATATATATATATATATATATATATATATATATATATATATATATATATATATATATATATATCAAGTTTGAAAAAGAGGTTTTAAAAATTAAGGGAATTGCGCTTTCTCGGGTGGATGTACACAGCGAAAACAATTTAAGGCGAAAAGACATAAGTAAAAAATGTTTACTCAAGCAACTTTTTAGCGTACTTTGCGTTAGAAGCTGGGCTGGGCAACACCCTCTACGCTAATCGGCAATTTAACTGATCAAAGGAGTGTATTCAATGGCATATCCAAAGCTTAATGAAAGGACTGAATTTAATAAAGCATGGTTTAAAAAGATAAGAGACTTGTAATTAGTTGCCTACACTACTAATCTTGATATATATATGTTTGTATGTATATAAACACGTGTATGTGAAATATATCTAAACTATTACCCTTACAATATCTGTCTAAATTTCTTCTTTTTCTCCTTCTCTTTTTTAATATCCAATTTCCTACTCACAAAATGTCAGATAAAGGAGTGTTTTCCGGCTTTATTTCTTTTTACCCGTCCTTCAGAACTAACACTGGTAAACTACCCATATTTTTCAGCTGTTCCAGGAAGACAGTTTTTCTTCTCCAGTAACTAAATAGCTGTTTATGTAGTTTTCGAGCTAACTTAAAGGATCAAGGTTCTTTCTCTTGACTCCCTGGAAGTGCTGATTAATCTAGTTTCTTGAGTACAAAATCACGTAATCACTATCTCTTTGGATCGACATTTGTAATGAAGCGTGTATCCTTAAGCATTCGATTCTTGCTTTGTCAAGAAGTTAGTTGACCGGTCCATTTATATCCTCAATAAATGTAAAGGACCACAACGTTATGTTTGTGTTTCTGATGGATCTACGATTACATTACGAGTTCTTATTGCGCAGCAAGCCCGGGCAATTCCAATACTAGGGAATAATTTCTTGTATAATCGGGGAAAGATAATTTCGCTGGTTATACACACACACACACACACACACACACATATATATATATATACACATACATTATATATATATATATGTGTGTATATACACATACACACACATATACATACATGGTAGTTATGATTAAAGTACCACTTTCAAAATACTTTAAAAAATAACCAGGGTTAGATGGCTTCAAATTTGAACTGCATATATTCTAGGAGAAAGGAAAAACGTTATGACATAAGAAAAATGTTTCAAACAGTATTAACAAATGGCGCTGTAAGCGGCATACTATGCGAATGAAAAGATATTCATACTCAAGACACATTGTATGAGTTATAAAAACGAAAAATGTGACTTCTTTTTTCGTGAAGCAGCCAAAACATTTATGCACATTACACAGTATGGTTGATTTACTGTGCAATTCAAGGCAAAACCGTCAGATTTAAATTGAAAATGAATCTACTCTCGTTATGCCGATTTTAGTTCCATATATACGAGGCTCATCCAGAAAGTAAGTTTCCCTATTTAAAAGATAAAAAGAACTCACTCTTTCACGGGCATATTTAATGGCAACAAGTACAGTAATGTTTCAGCTATTTTTGAACATAGCCACCACCAGAATTGAGACACTTGTCGTATTGCGGGATCAACTTTTGTATCGCTCTGTCGTAGAATTCAGCTGCCAGCGTTCCTGTCCCAGAACACCGTGCACATTCCTTTCCGTACCGGTAGCGTCTGTTTGAATTTGCCCTGACCGTAGATCCACTATGATGCCAATGCATTGACAGTTGATTGGTTTATGGGGTAAAGTCCAAGTCTCATTGCCCGTGACGATCCTGTCGAGGAACTCGTCGCCGTCCCCGTGATACCGTAGCAGAAATGTCAGTGCTGCTCTTAAGCGTTGAATTTTGTGTTCGGGTGTCAGTTTCGGCTCATGCACTGACAGAGCTGACGATGAATTACAATTGGAGCAATGTTCTGTGCATTCAAGACCACCGACCGAACCTTGCAGGCGGCGGGAGAAGGAATTAGAGTTCCCATTTCGGACCACTGCTACCCCGTTACTGGCTCGAATCGACTTATCCATCTGGCATATGATTAATACGTCATAAATCTGGTATACACCCGCAATTGACACATCTAATTACGTTTACTTTAAAGGGGAAAACATCGGGAAACTTACTTTCTGGATGCCTCTCGTACATTCACTATGGAAATTTTGTTTATGTTATACCATTTCTCTCTTCTTCCAATATATTCATTTCAAATTTGAAGTCAGTCTTACCAATAGTTCTTTTTTATGGCATTTTTAAAGTGGGAATTTAATCATAATCACCCTGTATGTAAATTATGGATGATATGACTTACCAAACACACATGAGGAACCATTAATATTACATTTATGAGTAAAAAGATTTATTTTCACTATGATATTGGCCATATCCACAATATTTGCATTTCTATGTATTCATTAGTCTGGGAAAGGCCAGCTGTAATTAAGATGCGAGATTAATAATTTAGAGAAAAACATTTAACAAACTGTGCGTCTTATTTTATTTATTTTGGTCATTTTATTATGGGAGCGCCTATAGCTGGCCTAAGTAACTCCCACAAGCTAACAAAGTGGTACAGATGCATTATAGACGCCGTGTTTTTTGTTGCCAAATCTGGCGATTTTATGGGGCAATAAGTGGGTTGGTATGTTTGCACTGGCTTTGGTGGCGGAGTATGGCAGCTCTAATGTGTTCTTGCATCTCATTGGTGCACTTGATTTCTGACGTCAGTACCCGGCACTATTAGAGAAATTTGCATCTTAGCTATTCTTTTGGTTTACAGTCGCCTAGGTCAGGTTGTATTTGTTGTTGTTGTTGTTCTTATTGTGTTCTGGGATTTAGTAATTTTGTTTTTGTTATCATTTTCTGGGATTTAGTTAATTTAGTTATGACGGGGAAGTTATTTTGGTTCTTACTATTTTTGAAATTGTTAAAAAATATCAGGATATTCTTAGGTGTGAGGTGGGTTTTGCATTTCATTCTAAACTCCAAGTGAGTGGGAACAACGGTATTCTGAATCTGAGGTTTTTTGGTAAAAAAGAATCAAAGTTTTCTTAAGGAAGGTAGGAGTGTTGAAGAATGTTTGTGGCGCTACCCTTTCCAATCTGTTATTAAATTTATTTTGCATTTCTTTTATTACAAGGAGGAGTTGAGGGGGAGAGGAACCACATCCCTCTCATGTTATATTTTTTATAATATTACTGCTTATTAAAATGCTATATATTGTGTTTATTCTGTTGATATAGATCATAAATATTACTATCTGCTATTTATTTTTTAAATAACGTAAAAAATGATAATTATTATGCTAATTTTATTTTAATAATGCTTTAAAATGTTAATCTGTTTTTTTCTTTTAAAGGTTAGTTTTGTTAATGTTGTGTTTCAAATATGCCATGTGACCGCTGCCATGTATTTTTTTGTGATCTTTCAGAAAACGCGTACCGCCGTCATGTTTTTCTAATTTGCGATTTTTCAAAACACGCGTTTTTCTGTTGGTCGAAAAAAAAAAAAAACATTCGGACGGGACCGGCGTTTATAATGCATCTGTTCCAACAAAGTCACTGTAAAGCAGGGACTAAGCAGACGACCCCTCTAGAGGTACCCTTTTAAGAATTTAGAGTACATGGAAACCACAAACCTATTCACGTGCCATTCATGAACACGATGGATCTTTGAAGGAATCAAGCCTCTCCAATCGCAACTATATAGTTATGAGATCGATGCCTCCGTCAACTGAGCTACTGGGACTGTACGAGATATAAATATTTGCATGAAAAATGTATCTATCCGGTGGAAATACACGAAAGTCGTTTTAGAAACTCATACTGTTCGATTGGAAACGAAATATATTCTTGTTGCTCATTTCTGGCTCATCGTTTTAGCCAGAATAATCGAGAACCATTTCTTGTAAAGTACAACAATGTTGCCGTAAAGTGGAATATTTTTAGGAAAATGAAGTTGGCTCGCTGCCTGCAACTCCATTTGAAGGCGAACGAACGGGGATACATCCGAAATCTTTGGCCCGCATCCAAGCCATTTATTTAAGCTCTTTTGTTACATTTTATCGGAATTCGATACTGAAACACAATTTTTCTTATCAAATTCTTTGATTTGTCTTATTTCGTTTTTCCGTTTCGTCTATATTAATAGTGCGACACTCGAACGAAGAGAGATGGATGAAAAGAAATTGAATGGTTTGATGATTGTTCTGGTTGAAAAAAAAATGCATTTATATTGATGACTGCTCTATAAATATTACCGTAATCGTTTTAAATGTAAGATCTCCAATGCTTATTCAGTTATCAAGAATATATATCAAGAATAACTGCCCGAAAAAATGCAGTCCCAGGCCATATTAAACTATCCATGAAATATGAAAACTCTCCTTACTTTGTAAGAAAAGTGCACAGAGGAGATTTGAGGTTTTCCCCAGTTTATTCCAAAATATACCTCCACATCTCTGTCTTAGCTCTCGGGAACTGGACAAAAGGAATACTTTATGATAGCCTACATCTTTCCGTTGGGAACAATTTCGAAAGGTTCGAATCTCGACGGAGGCCACGTTTTGCCAACAGTTACGAGCTGATTTCGAAATTCTTTTTCAGCACTCAACTTGAACCATGCCACGTCCCCTGTCTGCCCAAACGAGAAACGAGCAAGTGATGAAAGAGAGGGCGTCGAAACTCCTCATGTCAGCTGAAGACCCCATCGAGAAGCTGCGCCTACTCTGCCTCCAAAGAGGATCAAGGGGCATCCTGGGATTGGGAAGGTAAGCGCCTATGTATTTAAAAAAATCTATTCAAGTTCCCATTCATCAGACTAGGGTTGAACAGTTAAGGCTGTGACTCTTAGGTGTTTCGAAATTCAATGTTGACTCGGATCTCTTTAGTCGTTTTGGAAATAGTGTCCGGTGTCATTCGTCGACAACACGCGCTGACCTTGTACTATTTTCGGCTTTAAAATATCATTCAAAGCTTCTCACTATTTTCTGACACTTCTTTTGACAGAAGAAAAATATTATATAATCTTTATATATAATTGTCACCATCATCATCACCATTGGCGACATGACAACTCAGGGTGGGCCAAGGCCTTCTGAATCAGTCTAGGCACTTCTGCCTGCAGTCAGACTCCTCCAATTCTTGGTATTAAGAACTACAAAGTCTTCTTCGACTACGTCCACCCATCATCTGCCTCCTTTTCTTGGTCTAGCCAAAAACTTCCTTTGGGCATGTTACTGATGTTCATATGAATAACATGCCTTGTGCAATTAAAGCGCCTTATTTTTGTGAAATGAACAACATCTAGCTCCCTCAATAATTTGTACAATTCACTGTTGTACCTTTTAAGCCAGATACCGTTTTCATGGATGCTACCCAAAACACTTCTCAATATCTTTCGAAAGCACCTAAAATCTTCTTTTCTTTCCCAGTCATAGTCCAGGTTTCTGAATCGTAGGTTAAGACAGAACGATATTTATATGTCCCTTTACGAATTCCAAACCGTTTATTTAGATGTTACCATGCATCGTGACCATTGTCGAATCAAGAACTTATACAAGATACAATATGAGGCAGAAAAACCATATTACCGCCATCTCCGAAAACCTGTGTCTTGTCGAGTGGTCTGGGTCGAGCGTTTTCTTACCAGATCTCTCGTGTTCCTGTAGAATCCTTTAGTTAGTTAAATGCACGAAACTTCAATTAAAAATAAGAATTTATTACACCATTTAAAATTTAGATATAAAATAAAATTACTGTGTGCAAATAGACAGTGATAGTGAGCGACATGATCGTATGTTTACAGCTTACTCATCAACTGCCACTGTCTGCGGTTAGTTACTTGCCGTTTCCTGACAACCATGTTGTATAATTCTTGTGGGGTATCTTTTTCCTCAAGTGGCCTCAATGTTTGGGGGGAAACTGCGACTTTGTCCACAGATCCAGAAAAGTTGTGAGAGCTGCAAACGATTTTGTTTGCACAAGATGATATAGTGATCACTTACTCGATAGAATCAAAGTGCAAAAGTTTAATACTCTTCTCTTTTTTTACCCATAAAATGGTTTAATGTGTCTAGTAGCAATTAACAACAAGGAACTATTTACAAATTAAAAAATAGCAGGAAGTACAGCTAGATCTATATTGGAGCTGACATCCAATAGATGGAAGAGTTTTAATGATCGTGGTGGAAGGCACTTTATGTACAAAATCG
This sequence comes from Pardosa pseudoannulata, assembly GCA_032207245.1. Classification (NCBI taxonomy): domain Eukaryota; kingdom Metazoa; phylum Arthropoda; class Arachnida; order Araneae; family Lycosidae; genus Pardosa; species Pardosa pseudoannulata. The sequence continues at coordinate 41,714 of JAGEOH010000411.1, forward strand.
TTGCAACTTTTTATGTATCAAAAACCCAAGATCAGCAAATCGTTGCCTTTTACGATATCCAGTCAGAAGAGAACTTCGTATCTCCAGCCACTAGAAGACAATCTTCTCTTTACTCAAGATCAATGCAACTGCTTTTCATGGAGTACCTGGCTAGGAGAAACTGCACCACTTCATCCTCCTTATATAAGAATTAAACAATATAATTTGGGTCGCTATCAGATAGGAATTATCAGGGAAAAATTTGAGTACACTCTACTAGATTGGACAGTTGATGAATCAGGGAGAAAAACAATTTTCAATGCAAAAGCCGTGGAAAAACAACGCGCTGTAAGGTACCTTGGCGATGACGCAAATAATCTAAAAGCATGGTGAGAGGAGGAAAAAAGTTATCTTCTCTCCTTTATTCTGTGCCCTTTTAAACTCGATTAGAAAGGCCGTCATTTAGCCTTAATCCAGCAGATGATTTGCTAGGGCTGCTTCCGAGATGGGTTGTTCGTTCAGATCATTTGTTTCATCAGTAGCCAGAAAGTCTTTCTACAGTTCTTGTGCAGTTCGTGGATATAAAAAGCAGTGGGAATTGCTTTGATCCTCCATTACTATAGAAATCAACGTGACAGATGTCTGGAAGTTGATTCATGTCGAGCTAGTCATTTTAACGTCAGGATTCTCTGTCATTTACCCCCTTTTGTCTTCTCTTGTGAATAAGAGGGATTGTTTTCCTTCTGGATGTCACTATTTTTAAGGAAACCCGCTATGAAGTAAGTGTACTAAAGGATTACAATATACGATACAATGATAATTGTCTGAAACCATCTACCGATCATCTTTATGAGTAGTAGGGCACAAAAGTCATTATGAAGCTGCGCCCAATGGATTGCCCTTTATATTTATATTTGTTTCAGGGTGTTCCGTCGTATGGACGACAACCACAGCGGCGACCTTAACAAGGAAGAGTTCATAAAGGGCATCCGAGACACTGGACTGGACATCTCGGACGAGGAAGCCGAGAAGCTCTTCCAGAGTTTCGACAAGGACGAGTCGGGGTCAGTCCATTACGAGGAATTCCTCAGGGCCGTCAGGGTAAGACTATTCGACGACACATTCTGAACACCTCGATCATACATGACTATGCACGTGTTGAAAGAGCAGCAGATTCAGTTTCAGATTCTGTGGATTTCTCGCGTAATAGTCAATCTGTACTTAAATAAACCGGTTGAAAATTTATCACAGAAGAAATATGCGCCAGAAAAAGTAATCAATAAATAACATCTACATGGTGAAGGCATTTACTCGATTGTGACACTTTCTCTTTTTCAATGCTTACATTAATTTTAAAAGATTTCATTATGTTTGTCGAGAGATTTACGTAAATACATTGCATTTTTTAATCTGTTAATATGGGAGATCGTTCTAGAAGTATGGATTTATGAGAGTCCGTACAGTAGTGTTTGGAGAATTTATTGATTCAGGAATATGTCTAAAATTGCTTTTCTGAAGTTTTGGTAAAAAGAATATGTTATAGTAGCTTTTTTTCCGTAAATTTTGCAGGAGCAGATACGGACTAAGAAAGGTCTCACCGACAAGAAATCTCACTGCTGCGATTTACATTCAAACATGTTTATTTTAGAAGAAAACATAAAAAATAGTAAGATGCTGTCGAATAACTGTCTATCCATTCTTGTGGATCCCGTGAGTTCCCTGAAAATTCGTAGTCTTTCGAAATCTGTTCTCAGCAGTAGTCTTTGATCCGACTAAACGTTCTTGAAATAAAAAAGAAACCACAACAAACTAAACTTATCTTGCTGCGAGACTGAGGAGTTATTGCTTCCAAACACTGAAAAGTTTTCACTGAATACAGCGACGTAGCCAGAATTTTTTTTCAATGAGTCCAAAGACAGTAAACTTTCAAGTTCGTAAAAATATTTCCTTACATACAGACACAAACATACAAAGTGCACACATCCATACATAAGCCTTGTACATCCGTCCATAGTTTGCACACATAAATGTCTGAAAAGGGATCAGCAACGCGGTATGTCATTTCATCTTATCTGGAAAAATATATTGGCAACCGCATGATGTCTTTTATTTGACTCTCTAAGTTTTTACTAATCTTAAATATGTCTGATAAATACGGCAACACATTTAATTATTATCCGCCATTGTTTACTAGACGAATTTAAACTAATTTTATAAATAGTTGATTTAAAAAAAATATATTGTTGTAAGAATTTTGACATATTCTTTTCTTTTTCTTTTCCAAAATGACATTCATCGTATGGCTACAAAATTCGAAAACATTATGACGTAATTAGAAATTTCTTAACTACCGTTTTATAATTGTAAATTAAATCATGTAGCTGTTAAGAGCAACCTTCATTCACATTTCTAGTCATGCACCTAAAATAATGCTAAATTATTTAATCTCTTGTGACCCCTTTTATTGCAGAGAAATGTTTCAACTCTTTTCATGGTTGAAAACCCTCTTTCGACACTTGCAGTAAAAACAAGTAATATACACAAATTTTAATAAGTTTTTAAAAAATCTTGCAATGGTGTTGTTAAATATATTTCTGGGAGGGTCCAGACCCCCCCCCCTACTATAAATACGTTTCCGGCTGGGTAGGTATCAAGGCAGTATTTTTTACAAGGCCCCCCCCCATCTGTTTTACTAACTTCCTTCATTTGAATGCTTTGCTGATGTACAGTGCCTGTTCGAGTGCCATTGTGCTTTAGTTAATTCCTGATGAACTAAATTTGCGGGTACTGGAAATCACAACCTGTTTCAGAAATGTACCGTCTTGTTGAGAAGCTCAAAGAATTGCCAATCATTTCATGTCTATGCTGTTTCACATAAAGACAGAATGGGTATTTTTTACACCAAATTCTCTCCCCTTCCTCGAGGACTCGCTTTTCGTATGATTTATTTAAAACTTCATTTCCCTTTTCACACGAGACACACTCCACTGATACATTTATTGGCCAAATGGATGTTTTCCCAAGGCACACACAATTTTCAAACGCTTTTTGCTTATTAGTTTATTTATCTTGTACCACGACACGCGACGGATCGAACAGTTTTCACTTCCCGTGACATTGACAACATCGATACTTTGCGTTCAGTTCGGAATCATGCGTTTAATAAAGCTTTCCCGAGAAAGTAAAGTACCATAATTTTGTTTTCTCGTTATCATGTTGATTAGTTATTCGCACTCCTCATTAACATTTGTAGCTGATTAGGAAAGATGTTATTAGGATTTTTCTGAAAGTTTTGAAAAGTATGTTAGTAGTTGCATCTTCCTAGTTTTCCTCGCTGCATCGATTTCCTTCTTGTCGGGGTTCCTAGGGGAAGAAACTTCTGGATATCGGCCAACAGGATTCTATGCGCTATGCGAGAGTATAAACAATTAGAAAGAGGTTCGAAATGGTTTTATGTGCTTCAAGTCTGAAGCCAGATCTATGGCCGGCACTGACAATCGAACCCACAACCCTCCAGTTACAAAATCGACGCCTTTGCCAGCTGAGCTACCGAGGCTCAGGTTAATCTATGAACAACCGTGAAAAGAATCCCGTGTTTATTTAGGATGTTCTTTTTCCTTACACAATCGTCCAATTACTTTAGATTTCCTTTGATTGTCGATTACTTTATGTGTTTCTAGCCCCGCATGTCCAACAGCCGGATGGCACTCGTGGAGAAAGCTTTCGAGAAGATGGACAAGACTGGCGATGGCCAAATCACGTACGACGACCTGAAGGGTATCTACTCGGTCAAGAGTCACCCAGACTACCTGAACGGACAGAGCACTGAGAAACAACTCCTGAACAGGTTCCTCAGGAACTTCGAGGAGAACGGGGTCGTGGATGGAGTAGTAAGTCCAACAACTTTTATTTTTCACTCGAAATCATTTTGCAAACACTTGTTTTCTCAATTTAAAGACAAGAGGGTTTTCTCATATATATATATATATATATATATATATATATATATATATATATATATATATATATATATATATATATATATATATACACATATATATATGTGTAATGTAAAAACTGAATACTTTAATCCTAGACTAAAATTACTAACTCCTCTATTAAAAAACAACCAAATCCGCAATTTCACCATCTTTTAGTGGCCTTTCGGCGTTAAACTATTTTCTCTCCTTCCTTTTGGCGAGCTTAACTCGCTAAACTATTTTGATACTTAAGAACACTTATAACTTGCAGAGTTAACAAATTCCTTTCTCACACGGGTAACGTCCCCAAGGTTATATAAGGCTGTGCGACCATCCTTTGTTGGATTTTTGCTCTGTACGTTGTCTAATAAAGATGCTACAAAACTTCTCCTGAAAAATCGTATTCTTTTTCGGTGACGACTACATCCCGTCGACTCTGTTGCATCCTCAAAGCATAGCAGGCCACGCTTTGTTTCATATATATATATATATATATATATATATATATATATACATGTAATATTATGATATTTTGTCCTAAAAATTAACTAGCATAATTACGTCTATATTGAAATAATTTTCGAGTGATTCTATCCTTTTCTAGCAACCTTGGAGAATGTCTTTGTTTTCCCTTTTAATTCCTTCTGGTTTCATAAGTAACTTAAAATATACCCTGACGCTTAAATTACGTCATGGGCGTCCCCCACGTGACCTGTAAGTAAGCTCTGAGTGGTTGGCACAATCAACTGCTTAACCACGACGTACAGGTTTTGGGATAGTCGCCCGTAAGAGAAGTTGCCTCAATAAACTCTGTCAGTTTGATCTAAAAAATTCGTTTGTTTTTTCCACGATGATTTTCAATCGTCTACGATTCCATGACTGCATGCTGAGCCCAGAGCTGCGAACTTCTCTTTGTCATGAGACAAACATTTCACCTCACACACACACACACACACACACACACACACACACACACACACACACACACATATATATATATATATATATATATATATATATATATATATATAGCGGATAAGGCAAAAGTCCATTAAAACTTTAAAAATGTTTAAAAGTGGAAAGAATAATGATAAAAAGGAGTGGTTTTCACGGAAGGGGTAAAAAATTAAGCAAATTCTGATATGAAGTATAAAAAATGTTAGCTAAAATGTCACCGGCAGAGGACGTTGGCCACTTGAAGCAAAGTGAACGGGACAGCGATGGTTTGACTTCCTTTATTTGGGCTATAAGAAGTGTTCAACATGACTACCAGCACATTCTAAAGCGTTACTAAGGCGGCTTAGAACACCCGTTACAGCAGCATACAACACGTCGGAATGAATAGAAGAAACTGCCTACGAGATTGAATTTTCAGTTGGAAGGGAGGGGACCAAATACGAGAGATTTCAAATATCCACACATCTAGAAATCGTCCTGAGTGAGGTCTTTTTCAGTCCTTTCGGCGTTCGAAATTTTCGTAAGACCTGCTGAGTCTCCATTTACTTAAAAAATCTTCACCAACCACTTTCGATCAAGTAATGATAATATTCTGAAACCAAATGAGAAATCCTTGTATATCACGTTTTTTCTTATTTATTTTTATATTGCAAGATTGATTTGCATAAATCAGCTGAATCTCTCGTATGTCACCGCCTGTGACTTTTTCAGTATTATTTTTCTTTCAAACGAAATCCGCGATATTTTTTACTCTTTTCGTGCAAACCACACTTCTTTATATTCATTAATTCCAATTTTATACATTTTTAAATTTTTAACGGACTTTCGGTTTCCGCGGTATATATATGTGTTTGTGTCTATGTATAGCGAGATACATTACACGTATGCATATATATATAATCTTAACATTAAAACGCCCCTTAATATATGTATATTTAATATTTATATATATACTTTAGTGACAAATATCTAATAACTTTATGTTCTAATACACAACATATCGATACTTTTACGTTACTAAAGGTTTACCTCGATATAGCTCTAAAATATTAAAAATTAAATCTATAAAATTTATATATACACACAAATGAACATACAGTGAAACCCGCTTAAGAAGTTTCCCAAGGGCCTAACTGATTAAAACTTCTTAAGAGGGAAAAATTCTTAAACGGGAAATCAGGCAATAAGTATTATTTATGCGTATATATATATATATATATATATATATATATATATATATATATATATATATATATATATATATATATATATATATATATATATATATATATATATATATATATATATATATATATATATATATATATGGTAAAAAACCCACTTAAGTTTTCTAAGGGAATGGAAAGAGGAAACTTCTTAAATGAAATTAATTTTTTTAAAAACAAGATAATCACATAGATAATGAGTTGAGATTTTTTTTCTTTATAAAATAATATATAAACAATAGGTTTGGTTTTTCTCAAAAATTTACATTTTTTGCATGCTTAAAAAATCGACTAATAAAGGAAAACAACGTAATTACCTTAGAATATCTTTAATTCAACTCAGAAATTTTGCTTTAAACAACACTGGAATCGATTTTACAGAAAAAATCGTTTATAGTTTTTTATTTTTGTTTTTTTATCGGAAATTTGTAATTGTTAACAGTCCAGCTGTCTTAAACTTTTATAAACTTCTTCAGATACATTTTAAATAAAAATGACAACAAACGTTTTCAACCATAAACATTGACCTTTTCAAACAGAGAGAGAAGAGAAAAAAAAACAGTAATCGAAAGGCAGCTATAAACGCGTTCTGTGAGTAAACTTAAAAATGAAAGAAAACTTTTTAAGCGGGAAAGAGTTTGGAACGAAATTTTATAAACGGAATTTTTTAACATTGTATGAATAGGGGGAGAAATGGGTACCGAAAATATAAACTTCTTAAGCGGGAAAACTTCTAAAGCGAGAACTTCTTAAACGAGTTTTACTGTATATATTTATTATGTGTGTCTCTGTCTATTCATCTATCGTCGAGATTGTTGGCAATAACAAGTAGCACGTTTCCAGACGTTCTATTGTCCAACGAATCCATTAAACCGTCTTGTATTGTGTGTTTCAACGAGTACAACATCTATCGTCTGTCGGTATGTTTCAAGAAACATCTCCCCCCCCCAACCACCACCACCAACAACAACAACAACCGGGTATAGAGATCAATCGATTTTTTGTGCATTTAAATGATATGCCAAGACTTATATATGAATGTTTGTGTATTTCCTTGAGTGGTGGACGCAGTTTGTGTTGTGTAATTCGTTGTGACGTTTTCTTTCAGGTGACGCGAGAGGAGTTTATCGACTATTACACGGGCGTGAGCGCCTCTATCGACGAGGACGGATATTTCGACCTCATGATGAGGACGTCCTGGAAATTATAAACCAGCCCAACCTATGCAGTCTTTTTAATTCCTGCTCCGACGACATTTGTACAAAAACAACTTTGATATTTCTTTTCCTTCTTCGGTCCTATTTATGAGGGGGGTTCCGCCATCTCGCGTGCTGGGAATTATAGCCAATGGAAATTCTCTTCATTTTTTTTCGTCTCTTTATCTCTCCAATGTGAGCTCTGTCCAGAAATTTGTATTTCTCACTGTACCATAGTATTGTATGTCCCCAAATATTGTATTTTTCTCCGGGTTCTCTCTAGCTTCCAACAACAATAAATTCAACTTTGGTGTCATGTGTCTTTCTTCTTTTACATATCACTGGGTTAATGGATTTATCAGAACGTTCGAAACTCACGTATCCTCAGAAACTAAATTATGTTGTGAGTATATACCAGGTGGCCATAATTAAACTGGCAATGCTCACAGTGTTTTGTAGCGTGATCTATTTGCGAGAATGACTCCACATTTTGTAGGAAGATTAAACAAGACTTACCCCATGAGACTTCTGGCTATGGGGTTACCTTAAGTCCAAGGTCTATCAAGGAGTGGTCCAGGACCTGGCTACGTTGAAGGATAACATATCACGGACTGTACGGGAGATTCCTGCAGGCATGTTACTTTCTGCTGTTGTGCATACTGTGCACAGAATGCAATATGTGGTCCACAACAACGGCAGCTACATTGAACCTCATTTGAATGCAAAATAAAAGGTAATTTCCGTCTTGATTTGCATTCGTTAACACTCTATTTTCTGTTACACAGCGCCCAATATTACCCTAGTGGTGACTTTTGGAACTAATTTGTCTTTTTGCGGAATCTTTCGTCCCCCGTCTTGTTTAATCTTTCTACAAAATGTGGCGTCATTCTCGCAAATAGATCGCGCTACAGAACACAGTGAGCACTGTCAGTTTAATTATGGCCACCCG
>JAGEOH010000412.1:0-12500 GCA_032207245.1 Pardosa pseudoannulata
ATTCGTACAGGGTAGAATGTGGAGACGATGTTAAAAAACTGAAAGGCATTAAAAAGGCAGCCATAGATCAGAAGATTCGTTTCGAGGATTACAAGAGTTGCTTATTCCATGATAAAGAACTTCTCCTTAGCATGAACCTTATTCGTTCAAAGAAACATGAAATATTCTCAGTTCATCAAAATAAACTAGCGCTGAGTTCGAAAGACGAGAAAAGGTACGTTTTAGAGGACAAAATTGAAACTCTTCCTTTTGGTCATTATAAAATTTTGTGAAATTTTTTTTTCAAGATTAGAAATGTAAATAACTTTAATAATTGAAATTTAAAATTTTAAAATTTGAATTTTTAATAATTTTATTAATTTTATTATAACTTGAAACTTCTTGTTTTACCTTAATTCAAACAAAATCTTTCTTCTTGTTTATATTGCTGTAATCACAGTTAATCAATCGTGTTTTGTATGTTTTTCTACCATGAATACTGCATAATACATTTAGTTCATGTTGGTATTGTAAATTCTAGTTGTAATTCTCATTCTTTGTAATATATAAATTTGATGTCAAATCATTAAACATTTTAAAATATATAACTCTTGTTTGGTCCATTATTTCAAAATGTATTTTTGTGTGTGTGGGACTATAAAAGCAACTGATTTTCTTGAAAACAGTATCATTTGCAATGGAGTTTCCATTCTTGAAACATCCGTTTTGCATGCTAGTATGTGGTCCGAGTAATTCTGGAAAATCGTATTTTGTTAAACGTATTTTGGATACCAAATTAATTAAACCGTTTCCCCCTAAAATTATTTGGTGTTATGGTGCTTATCAGAAATTATTTAACGAAATGCCTGGCATTGAATTTCATGACGGATTACCAGCAGATATACATGAGATCAGGGATGTTTTAGTAATTATAGATGATTTAATGTCGGAATTGGCTAATGATAAAAAACTATCTAGTTTATTTACGAAAGGAAGTCATCATAGAAATCTTTCAGTTATATTTATTGTACAAAATATGTTTCATAAAGGAAGTGAGATGAGAAATATTTCATTAAACTCGTCTTATATGTGCTGCTTCAAAAATTTAAGAGATAAACAGCAAATTAGTTGTTTAGGTCGGCAAATGTATCCTAACAAGTCCAAGTATTTTCTTGAAAGCTATAATGATGCAACAGCTAAACCTTATGGCTATCTTTTTATCTCCAGGGAAAATACCAGTGCGCAATCGCAGTCGTTCATTTGTTTCTGATTTTAAATCGATAAAAAGATAGCCATAAGGTTTAGCTGTTGCATCATTATAGCTTTCAAGAAAATACTTGGACTTGTTAGGATACATTTGCCGACCAAATATACAAAGTAGTCAAAAGCCTCTTCTCTTTACATCCCGGGGGAACACTATTTTCAGGTGCTAAAGGATAGTCTGAATGGTAATCGTGTAATTCTACTGGATACTCTAAATCCACTTCCAATATAAAGCCAAGAGGATTATCATCGGGAATTGCCATAATATCAATGTCGCAGTCAATCCAAGCAAAATGAGAGAGTGGGAGAAACTGGCTCATTGCCCAACCATAAAGATTATTGGCATCCAGATAAAGGAGGTATGAGGATGGTTCTTCAGCATTAAAATCTGGTAGGTATTTATTGTTTGCTTTAGCATATCTGTGCGAGCACTGAGATATGCCGCCCCTGATACCTTTCTCAACGAAAAGCAGCTTATCATAATCAGTTAAAATTTCAATATTCACACCTGTTATTTTTAGCATGGCATCCCACGAAAGCCCTGGAGCCGTAAAATACCATGCTGGATCTAAATTATAAGTAGAAATGCACAGTTTCCTAAAATTCTCGAAAACATCTGCGAGAAGGAGTACATCAGTCTTGATATACAAGTCGGAATATTCTCCCAGAGTTTTGATTTGAAATGTATCCCAAACTGTCAAAGCATGATGATAATCCTCATCTGATATTTCGCATTCATTTAATTGATTATAAAAGCACTGTTTTGGGGGTAGACTCGTTTCATTACATTTAGTTTCGTCCGACATGTAATCATAAGGATAAACACCTTTTCGGAGTAAAAGATCTACTTTATCGCTCGGAAAGAATTTTAATGTGTGCAGAAACTGCTCTTTCATCAAATTCTTACTTAGCGAATCTAAACTACTCGCCATAAATCTAAATGAATCTAAAAATCGCAATTTAATTTTTTTTGTCACCACTTTGGAAACAGAGATATATTTTTCCTCATTCTGCGGTATTAATTCTATATTTCGATCGTCGTTTCCAAATTCTTTTATAAAAAGATGTAAATCATAATTACTTAAATTATGAAAAAATACGGGTATAAATCGAGAAGTTTTGAACTTTAGATTGCATTCATTACATGCTGGTCCCCTATAAATTCCCGTTATGTGACAGTGATCTTTAACTTTATAATTTTTTAGGGTGAATGCATTATCGCATAAATAACACCGAGAAGCTTTCATATGATCCTGTTCCATTTTTTCATTTAGAGGTTGCATAGGTTTTGGGGTAGTGTAAATTTGTTCAATATGTCTCGCTTCTTCTCTCAAGTTTTGAAAAAAAATTTTCGCGGCGTCAGGACCTCTGTAAATGACGGGAGGCTTGTACATACCCTCGGAATATACTATATAGTAGCAGAATGACATTGGAGTGTGTCTTTGATATGCCTCGGTATAAGAATATTTAGTATTGGGTTCACAGGAAGATATGGGATTTGTAAAACACTCAAAATCGGCATAAATGACGAAAGGCATTCTATATGAATGTTAAATATTTTTAAACTTAAGAATTTTCGAATTTTCGTCAGGCATCTGAACGCGCACTGGTTTATTTATCGAACACAACTCTTTATGCTTTAAGAGAGATTGGTTTGACGAAAAATGTAGAAGGCAACTCCGACATATAAACACACTACAATTATGTTTAGGTAATTGTTTTGAAACGAGTCTAGATAGATCTTTTATCCAACAGTAATGGAAAGTGGCTTTCGACTTTATGTATAACAAATCAACATGAATGTCTCTTTCCTGACATGTTATGTATAGGGGGAAAATTTTAAAATCTTTACAGTATGAATATACATTTACGGAAATGTTATTTAAATTTTCAAATTTAGACAAATCTTTTAAAGAAACAGGAAAATGTATACCTGTGAAATCCAGACTTGTAGCCCACTGTTGATAATTGGAAACACGATTAGGGTTTCGTAGAACTGGATGGAGTGCTGACAAAATACTCCACTTAAAGCATTCCTCATCGTTGTTAACAACATTAATTACAGCTTCAGCTTGTTTAGATTTAATTATCGAAGGCAGCTCTAGATACGAAGATCCGCGTAGAGGATTGTATTTACTCTGCCGTATTTTCAAATGTAGTATCTCCTCCAGAGTCCATCCTGATTCTTTTTCTGAGAATTCGGAACTTTCCGCTAACAGTTTTTCAGATGCATCTTGAAATGTGAGGTCTATATTTGTTGTTGAAAGCACTACAATATTTTTTGTTTTAAATGATTTCACGTCACGAATGTCTCTATTTTCTCCCCGCTTCAAATAAGTGCTGAATAAGGTGAAATTAACTTTAAGTTCACTATAAGTTCTTTCTTCCTGCAAAATGTCTATCACTTCAACATGTTTACTCCTCAAAAAGTTTTTAATGTCTGTTTTTCCTTCGGTGTTGGGTAGCACAAAAGTCTTGCAACGGCCATCAAACGCGGATTCTCCAATACGGTTTGTAAAACGTGCACGCTTGTTAGTTCTTTCCTCCTCAGAATGAAGTAGTACTCTTTTTTCAGCGATTTTCTTATTTTTGAATTTCTGACAAATTTTTAATTGCGTATGACGTTTAAGAGCGTCTTTTCGAGAAAAGGACTTGTCACAAACTTCACATTTAAAGGATGTAGTACTTTGGTGGGTGGTTAGCACATGTCTTTTATAATCCCGCTCCCGCGTGAAACTTTTCCCGCATTCCGAACAAAAGGCGGAAGGTTTAGGGATTCCGGTGCCTTGCATATTAAAAGTTCGTGGCGATGAAACCTCTGTGCATGAAATGGATGGGGTACTGTGGAAAGGAATTCCGACATCAGGACAAAATAACTGGGAAGCTGTATATTCTCCAAACGCTGGATTAGGCGTCACATGTCGTTGCAGAGAGTCGAGGAAGTTTAAATCATCTTCATTCAAATTGGCAAAAGGAGAAGAATTCATTTCTGTACTAAAAGTAGATGGCGGAATACAGGAATTAACTGAAGGAGTTGCGATGCCTTGATTCATAAAGTCCACATTTTGACGAGCCAAAGTAGTTTCCGAAGGAATAGTAGCCGCTGAATGACTGCAGTTTGGTATCGAAATAGAAATATTTGGATTAAACAACTGAGAAGCTGTATATTCTCCAAACACGGGATTAGGCGTCACATGTCGTTGAAGAGAGTCGAGAAAGTTCAAATCTTCATCATTTAAATTTTCCATAATGAAGCGATGAATATACTTAAGCACGAGAGTATAAGTATCGCATCGACTGCTGGACCGAGCAGAAAATACTCCTTACTAAGTGTAAGAAAATAATACTATCCATCGCACTGGAGCTCATTTCTGGCTTTCCTGGGCCAAGCCCTCTAAGCCAGTGTTTCTAGTAGCATGGCAGTGATGAAATATCAGATAATAAGTTAACGAAAATGAGGGATACTATCCAGTGGGTAGTAGCACGTATATATACTCTTCAGAATAGTAAAATCATGTTCGCATGATAAAGCGAAACGTAAAGTCTTGAATGAAATAAAAGCGACTTGACATAAAAGGGACAATACTGGACGCGCGAAAGGTACAATGCTGGACGCGCGAAAGGCACAATACCGGATATTTACAATAGACTCTACGGGAGAAAAGGAACACGCGTGAGGTATGCACTCGGTTTTTCGAATGTCGCGTACAATAGATTAGGAAGACAAAATCAATTTTGACTCGCACCACATATATTTTTTTTTTCGATGACTTTTTTGGTTCCATCAATAAAAGTTGCTGTTAAATGTAGAATAATAGTTATAGTCGTCTCTCAAATTTTCTGTATGGAAGGAACATTTTTCAAATGCTTCCAATAGTCCAGTGACAACAATTTCTGATTATTGATATGAGGCATACACTGAAATACTTTCTAGCATTACCATTTCTTTTTCCCTGTCTTCCATAGAAATTGGAGTTGAATACTTAATTGTAAAAGGAAACAATACGGATATTTACAATAGACTCTACGGGAGAAAAGAAAAACGTGTGAGGTATACACTCGGTTTTTCAAATGTCGCGTACAATAGATTAAGAAGACAAAATCAATTTTGACTCGCACCACACATATTTTTTCGATGACTTTTTTGGTTCCATCAATAAAAGCTGCTGTTAAATGTAGAATAATAGTTATATTCATCTCTCAAATTTTCTGTGTGGAATGAACATTTTTCAAATGCTTCCAATAGTCCAGTAACAACAATTTCTGATTATTGATATGGTGCATACACTGAAATAGTTTCTAACATTGCCATTTCTTTTTCCTTGTCTTCCTTAGAAATTGAAGTTGAATACTTAATTGTATTTCGCACTGACTTTCTTCATAAGACATTTTTCTAAATTCTAGTATCCCATTCTAGCATTCAAAATTCAATTCTAGAATGTTTCAAATACTCAATAGAGTTCAGTGACAAACATATTGGATATATACACTGAAATTTTCTTTTGATATTTTGATGGATGATGATGAGAGAAAGAGAGAAGAGTGGCATTTAAACATTCAATAGTTTACAATAGGAAAACCTTAAATGTTCTGAATACAAATTTTAAGAATTAAAAGCATATGCCAAATACATCGCAAATTATTTAAACTTTCCCACTATTCTTAACATAGAAATTATATTTTCCAATAATTGAATAAATAATAAATCCCAATTAAAATGAACCAGTTTATTCGCAACTAGCGAAAAGATCGGGCTCTGAAGCTACATACATTTCTTTAACACTTTCTAACAAAGCTGGGATAATCAAGGAATTAAAAAAGTTTTCATTGATATAATTAACTATATGAATATTCTGATTGACAAAATCAGCAGCTAATTGTTCAAAGTTTATAGAAAATAAAGCAAGGTTTCCATATCTACGTAATCTGTGAGCATAACTTAGGTTTATGCAGTCATGACCGAGCTGATTTTCGCAGCCGTCTCGACAGCCGCTACATTCAAACAATTCACTAATTTGCTTCTGCAGATGAATTTTAAGCAATTCGAGCAAAGAAGTTGTAAGCACCATATCCACATCGGATTTTTCGAAGTCAGATGACGGAGTAGAGGATTGTTTAGAGACTTCTCTTTCCACAAATCTTGGAAATATCTGTTGAAGTAGTAGACACATAGCGCTAGACGTCACTCTTTCTCGAAGACTTTCTAGCATTTCCCACTCATTTTTGGTAAGTAAGCAGATATTCGGTAGAAAATAACGAGAAAAGTTTTGTCTCTTTAAGTAACATTGAAGACTTAAATGAGGTACATTATTTACCTGCACATTAGAAAGCATCAGACTGTCCTGGATCACTATGACTTCTCTTTCCGAAAAATAATTCGTGTATTCCATTTTATTAGCAAGGTTTTGCCAAACGAATGGATGTAAACAGACTCCTTCCTTTGTGGGTATCAGCTGCTGGTTTTTATCTAACACATATTTCCGAATGTGCACCTTGACTCTATCTCCAAACGTTGAAGACACTACATAATGATCGCCGCCGAGATGAAATTTATTGGAAGGAAGAACACACGAATTGTCCATATTATCTGTTCCAGTGCCAGGACGTAACATTTTCAAATCATTGTTTCCTTTAGAAGCCGATCGTTTAATACTCATAATTAATTAATAAGACAGACTATTACACGCAACTAGAAAGACTATGAAAGAACTTAAAGACTATTCACGCACCGCGTGTTTAAACATGAGCCGTAGCCGATATGAATTAACTGAGTAAGTTTTATGAATCCTCGCTCCTCTTCGGCACTCTATTTCTTACTTATACCACCATTGGCCACGTACATGATACCATAGATTTTAATTGTTCCGATTGGTCAAACTAAACTTTCATATCCATCCGCGAGCGGAAGAATAATAAGTGTTAGCAGGTGTCAAGCAATAACGGGAAAAAATCGTTGCCACATGACTCAAATCATTAAACTAAAACAACTCAACTCGGCTGAAAACAACGCAACACAACTCTGCAGCAGGTTGCCTGACACTCAACTCGGCTACCAACACCCGAAATTCACTCTAAAAATTTCTAAGTCCCATTCCGAAACTAAAATACCGTTGCCACACGACTAAATTTAATTGGAAAAACATCTCAACTCCACTCAGCAACAACAAAAACAACTCAACTCAACTTCACGGCAGCAAAAAACAACTCAACTCGAAAACCCCGCCCACAAGTCACGTGGTATGACGTCATTGCCACGCCCACTTCCGGTCACGTGAGCGCCACCGCGCCACTGTGCTCGCAACCCACTTTCTTATCTACTCACGTTAAACTATAAAAACTCATTAATTTTAAACTTTAATGCAGTAAAAGAGATGATTAAAAATTTAGATATGGATTCATATATTACGATCCTTAATTCAAATAAAATTACTAGAGATGCTAAAAATAGGAAGGTAATAAATAAAGAGGAATCTAAATTGTATCGTTTGGTGTATGATAAAAGAATTGTTAACAAAATGCCCTTATTATTGTGGACGATTTAATGTCTGAGGTCGGCAGTGATTCCCGTATCAGTAAGCTTTTTACAAAAGGTAGTCATCACAGGAATCTATCTGTTATATTCACAGTGCAAAATCTTTTTCATCAGGCTAAAGAAATGCGCACAATTCACTTAAATGCTCAGTATTTGGTTCTGTATAGAAACCCCAAAGTCAAATTATGCATTTAGCTAGACAGATGTTTCCATGAAAATCTAAAGCTCTTCAGGAAATATTCCAGGACGCGACGACCCCTACTTATGGATATTTGTTCATAGATTTTAGACCTGAAACTGAGAACCCCCCCCCCCTTTTTTTCAGTATATGCTGAATCATAAGTGTTTTTTATTGTTTCCGATTTGCACATGATTGACGTTGCTAAAACCGCTTGAATAAAGAATACATTGGAACCTTTATTATAATTTTAATTTTCTTTTTTTTTTTTTTTTTGACAAAAAGTTACAATAGTCAGTTTACTTCAATTTACTAAAAAAATATTTCTTCATATTATTGTAAATTTACTTGTTTTAAAGCAATTGTATGATTTCCTGGATTTTCGAAAGCGAGAACATTAAACTATATATATATATAAAGAGAGAGAGAGAGGTTGTCCCAAAAGGTTGTTTACAAACTTAACATGCTGGTCTGTCATATCATGATGAACAAGATTTACATAGAAACTTGTGTCTGCTAGAGGGCGATAATTTCAAGAAAACGGGAGAGTAGGAAAAATAATCATTTCAGGAGTGGAAATTGAAGGAGAAAGATGAATGAGTTTAGTAACGCAAAAATGGCCGGCATTACGTATATGCGCCGCTGATGGAAATGGACGAGCCGCGGCACGGATGTACCTTGAGCGTTTTTCAAACAGACGTCAGCCAAGTCATGTTTTGTTTGGACAATTGCATGCAGATTGCGTGAATCAGGAGCTTTCAAAGAACGTAGCCACATCGGTCGAGAACGTACTACACGCACTCCTGTCGTACAGGAAACCGTGCTACAGGAGATTGCCATCAACCCGCTAACAAGTCTCCAAGTATGCGAACGTGTCTTGGATGTAAGCCGTTCCACGATAATGCGCATACTGCACGAGGACTTACCACTTCCAAAATGTACAGGCATTGTGCGTTGATGATTATCCCGAACGCATTGCATTTTCACACTGGTATTTGCAACGATGGTCGATTGGTTAGGGTGCTGGCCTTCGGTACCGGAGTTCGTGGGTTCGAATCCCACAATGGCATGGATGTTCGTAGCCGTTCGGAATCGGCTTTAAGCTGTAGGTCCCGATCTCATTAGCCCTCGTGTTGCAAAAAGTAGATCGTAGCACTCCAAACCAAACCAACAGAGGGTCGCACAGCCAGATTTTGTGTTTTCTGATGAATCCTGCTTTACGCAGGATGGTGTCCTGAACCTGTAACACAGGCACGTATTAAAACCCAATATGTACACGTGCCCATGCACATCAGCAACGTTTCACCGTAAACGTTTGGGCTGGTATTATCAGTGACATGTTGATTGGCCTTTATCTTCTACCTGAACGGCTCGACGTAAATACCTATAGCATTTTGTTAGAAAGAGTTTTGCCGGATCTGATGGGTGACATTCCAGCCGCTACACGCCGAAACATCTAATTTCAGCATGATGAAGCGCCTGCCCACTTTAGCTACTCTATTCGAGAATACTTCGATAGGAGTTATCCTAATCGCTGGATCGGTAGAGGCGGACCAGTCCTATAGCCGCCTCGATCCCTCGACCTGACTCCCCTGGATTTCTACCTGTGGGGACACATGCAGTCCATGGTGTACGAGACACCCGTAACATCGGACATGGATTTTATCGCCAGGATCGTGAAAGCGACAGCACGTATCCGTGACATTCCTGGCTAATTTGAACGGGTTCGTGAATCCATACGCCGACGTTGTGAAACGTGTATTGTGGCGAAGGGAAACAATTTTGAGCATTTGCTGTGATGTAGTCATCATCTGTAGTAAAATTCATATTAACACCGCTGTCGATATCATTTTTTCTCCTCCACACTTGTGATCATAGCAATCTAACGGTCGCAGTTTGCATTTTCAGACACTTCCTACGTAAATATTGTTCATCGTGATATGACAGACCAGCATGTTAAGTTTGTAAATGACCTTTTGGGACACCCTGTATATATATACTAAGCAAAACTAAATTCTCATTTATACTTCTCCTTTTTAATATTACGTTTGTTTCGTCAGAATTTTTTTATTGTTCTCCATAGCAACGCGAATCTAACTACTCCTTACTAATTGAGGAGGACGAAAGGACGAAGAATATTCTATCTTCCCTAGAATTTCATTAATGCATAAACCGTGATAAACGCATTCGACTGAAAGTCACTACCTGTGGGTAATATATTAGATTAAAAGTCATTAAGAGTTCAAAACTAATTATTATGCTGCTGCCTAAATTGAAAAAAAGTCTCCATTAAAGAACTTCTAACGTAAATCAAGATTTTTTTTTAATCTTAACTAAATTGATTCTTTGAGATCTATTGTCTAAAGAAGAACATAAGATAATAAAATTATATTAAGTCCTCTCATTTACGCAAGATAAAAAAATGAATTCCTCTTATTAAATTTTTTTCCTCCATTTTAGTTTAAATGATATATATATGTGTATATGTGTATATATATATGTATGTATATATATGTATGTATATATATGTATGTATATATATGTATGTATATATATGTATGTATATATATGTATGTATATATATGTATGTATATATATGTATGTATATATATATATATGTGTGTGTGTGTGTAATAAAATTCCATTAAAGTTAAATCGTAACTTAAATGTTTTCTGTTTTCCATTGAAAATCTAGATTCCCTATTAACAAATTCTACAACTCATCTGTTATAATAATGGCGGCGAACGCTCTTTTCCTGCCACCTTGAATTTAGAATCGCAGCCCCGTTGTTCCATTTTGTTTACTTTAGTTCACTTTGACTTACTTAATTTCATATTACAACTCATATTTTAAACTTCGCATCAAATTCATGAACACTGGTTTCTACATATATATGTGTGTGTGTGTGTGTGTTAGGTCTAAAAAGGGGGAAGTTACGTGAGTCTTAAACGATTTTAATAATAAAATAAATGAATTAATGATAATAATAAAATAAATGAAAAAGACACTCGCTTGCGTAACCTTTTGGAATAATGCGGTCAGGCATACAAATATTTCACAGGAAGTTGATGACTAATCAAGAGAGAAGTTCAGTTAACACGTGGACCTGGAGCTGTCAACACCTTTCCCCCGTTTAGCTTCGCCACGAATAAATATAAATGGCGCAAGCGATGCCTGAAACAGAAAATTCATATTAAATAAAGAAGCGTTTTTACTAAAAAGGACTAATTACTCCATTCACCTTAACATTGGACCATGTTATATATATATATATATATATATATATATATATATATATATATATATATATATATATATATATATATTGCCGAGTTCACACACAACTGGTGCACAACTAAGTTAAACCAATCAGAGTACAGATAGATGAAAATAAACGGATCCACGTGAATGAATGATATTTATTTGCATTGAAGCTATTGCTTAACATCCACGTTTTCTTAGTAGCAACATTTTTACCTTCTGACTATGGACGGCTCAACAAATTAATCTCAGGAAGAGATCGGTGTTATAATCAGCTACGTAAAAAAAAACTCCTCATCTTATATCGGTAAAATTAAATAAAAATTGCCCATCTCAGGCAGATATGAACAGAGAATGGGACAATGTGGCCAATTTCGTCAATGCTTGTGGCTTGGGTTTAGAAAGAACTGGAGTACAAATTAAAAACAAATGAAGTGATCTAAAATACAGAACAAAAGAAAAGAATCCGAAATCATTAACAGAAGACTGGAGGTGGCCCTCGAATCAAAGATAAGTTAACAGAAATTGAAGAAAGGATTTTAAGTCTGATAGGAGAGACATGCGTCTCAGGAATCAAATCCTTACACTATAATACAACAGCAAGCATTGTTAGTATTTTAGAAAAAAAAATTGCCTTTTGTAAATATGAGCCCCTAACACTAAGAAATTTGCATAAAACTCCCATTCGCATAAACTGCGATTATAAAGGCAATCTACCGTTTGCCTTGTTTTTGTGTAGACTTGTCATCATTTTTCACTCTATCACTTTGAATGTTATTGACAGCGTGATTTTCAGATTTGTGTAATATTGAATCAAACTTTGATTCAATCTTACGAATGGATTTTTGGAGAACATCAATATTGTGTGCATAGGAAGATGATATGTGATTCTGTGAAAAATCGAGTAATGTTTTCAAAAGCGCTCTGTTGCAACACGATATTTATTGACATTCTCTTTCTCTAAATCAATTCTTATATAATCTGGTAACGCTTCTAATAGTTTTGCCAGTTTGATTGAATCCAACGCATTTTTGTCTATAATTGTGAGATATATGTCAAATACCAGACATTCAATTTTGTGGGAGAGATGAATGACCGATTCACCAGCTCCCAGTTTTAAATTCTGATATTGAAATTGCGATGCCGCAAGTGATTGTCTTCTGAAGTCAAAAGCAAATTTATCTTTGATATCAGACAACTTTATGTTTTGATTTTGCATTTTGAACAGATAATAAAATATTCCTTTGCTTTACCCTCAATTTTTCATGAGATTTGATCCAGTCATT
>JAGEOH010000412.1:17500-50000 GCA_032207245.1 Pardosa pseudoannulata
CGGTACATTAAGTTTAATCTAGTGAAGTTTCGTTCTGAGGAGTACATTCATTTGCGTGATGCTATTGTCGGTAAAGGAGATGAAACAACTAATATAAACAATATCGGTACCGCATATATTCTTATACTGGTAGTCCGCGTCATATGCAAAAATATATTCAAGACGCCATGACTTTCGTGAGCACATACGGCCGACTAGATCTGTTCATCAAATTTCATGCAATCCAAACTGTTCTGTTGAATGGCAAAAACGAGGTTTCACACGTGACCATATTTTGATTTACGTGGTTGATTAACTCAAATTCCAGATCCGATTATTGATCAAGAGTTGTATGACATTGATCAAGAGTTGTATTTCCGGATCTTAGACGAATACCTCACCTTCATTGATGTCCTGCTTGGAAACTCCTCACCTGCAGCTGAAGACGCCAAGGTGAGAGATTTTATGAATTGTATGATTTTTGTCCTTACTGCAGGCACCCCTGATTTTAGGCCCATCTTAACTTCGTATTTATTCCCACTATTTTTCAATAAGTGTGGAACTAAGATTAACGAGCACTTAGCTCAGTATAATTTAAGAATTGCCCTTGATAGTAATCAAGTCTTAACTGTTATGGAATGTGTTGGCGCTAAGCACAAACGAAATAATAATAACGAGGTGATAGTCGCCAGCGACATCACAACTAGTAATTCTTTCGAGGCCCTTGCCCAGGAGGATCGGATGGACGAGTGTGCTACCCCCCCCTGAAAATAATGATAATAATCTCAACGAAAACACTGAGACTCCAAAAAATGAAAAAACCGTACAATCTGTATTTCGAGATTGGAGCAAATTGTAAGAATATCTTACAACAAATTCCTGAGCTCTCCGCTAATATCAGTACTAAATCTGTAAGGAACCAAATAAAAATAAGTACTGATTGTGTAGACTCGTTCCGCAAGATACAAAAGTATCTGGAAATTAATAAAATTCCGGCCAGATCTATGGATCTTAGGGACCCTAAACCAGTATATATGTGCTAAGAGGTTTACCCCTATATATTACTGCTGACCGTTTCATCAGATAATGGTGATTTTACCGAGGATAATTCCAAAAAGGCTAGTATTGATTCTGACACAACAGCACACAGTTCTATCTCTAATCTTGATAAACACAACATAGCGTAGGAATCTGGTGACGAAATTAAGTCACATAACTGATTGAACATTGAATCTTCTGACTAAGCTATGTCACCTCAAGTGAAAAAGAAATCACTGATTTTTGTATCTAGGGTTTAGTTTTATCTATTTTAGCGATTTAATTTCGATCCTAAAAAAACTTTACCCCTTTCCCGAATTGCTTTTAAAATCTGTTGTTGCTAGACAACATGTATGTTTAGAGAAAACTACTAATTTCTAACTTCTGGAACTAAGTTAACTGAACTTTTATGTATTTTTAACAGGTTTTTTTCAAACAATCTGGCGTGTACCTGGATGACAAATGACAAAAGTAGTTTTCGAAAACATGACAAAACACCTGCTGTTGTACCAGAAGATTCTTTCAGCGTTATATTTTGGTTCACATTCGAATACCACCGCAAACAATGGTGATATGTCCAGGCCTCCTAAAGGTCGAAAAGTTACCTCAGTAATGGAATGACCCACCATCGAGAGAAAACCTTAATCACTGAATTAAGCGTTTAATCAGATAATGTTGATTTTACCTAGGATAATTCCAAGAAGGCTAATATTGATTCTGATACAACGGCACACAGTTGAATCTAGGGTTTAGTTTTATCTATTTTAGCGATTTAATTTCGATCCTAAAAAAATTTACCACTTTCCCGAATTACTTTTAAAATCTGTTGTCGCTAGACAACATGTATGTTTAGGGAAAACTACTAATTTCTAACTTCTGGAACTAAGTTAACTGAACTTTTATGTATTTTCTTTAACAGGTTTCTTTTCAAACAATCTGCGCCTGATCCTGGATCGTGTGAAAAGACTGAAGCTCATGAATAAAATCCTCTGGATTTTTCAAAAGTGTTAAAAATGCATGTAAAGCTAATGACAAAATTAGTTTTCGAAAACATGACCTCACTTTCGAAAAGTTACCTCAGTAATGGAATCACCCACCATCGATGGAAAACCTCAATCACTGAATTAAGCGTTTCATCAGATAGTGATGATTTTACCGAGAACAATTCCAGGAAGGCTAGTACCGCTAATGCCATGGCGGCACACAGTTCTATCTCTAATCTTGAGAAACACAACATGGCGTAGGAATCTGGTAAGGAAATTAAGTCACACAATTGATGGGGAAAAAATCTTCTGAGGAAGCTTTGTCGCCTCATGTGAAAAAAATATCACTGATTTTTGTATCTAGGATTTAATTTTGTCTAATTTCGCGATGTAATTTAGATCTTGTAAAAACTTTCCCCGTCTTTGAATTACTTTTAAAATCTGTCGTCGATAGACAACATGTATGTCTACAGAAAACTACTGATTTCTAACTTGTATAACTCAGTTACCTGAACTTTTACGTATTTTCATTACAGGTTTTTTTTTTTTAATCAATGTGCCCCTCATCTTGGATAGTCTGAAAACACTCAAATACATGAAAAAAATCCTCTGGATTTTTCACAAGTGATAAAAGTGCGTGTAAAACCGTAATTACAAAAGTAGTTCTCAAAAACATGACAAAACACCTTTTATTGAATTGTTCTTTCGACGTTCCATTTCACTCAACTTCCACTGCCGCCGCAGCCAATGGTACTATGTCCAGGCCGCCTAAGTGTCGAAAAGGTACCTCATTAATGGAATCGCCCACCATCGAGGGCAAACCTTAATCACTAAAATAAGCGTTTCATCAGATAATAGTGATTTTACAAGGACAATTACAGGAAGCCTAGTATTGTTTCTACCACGGCGGCATACAGTTCTATTTCTAATCTTGATAAACACAATATAGCACCCCAGCCCCGCACCTACATGATTCAGCAAATTCACAGGTACCATTCGTTAGTACTTCGTTAGTACCGGTTAGTACCGCAAAAATTTTCGTTAGTATCGAATTTAAAATAAAATTATTGCAATTTTTTATTGCGGGGCTGGGGAAATGCGAGCCCCGCACCTAGGAAAGTTGAGCTGCGTTCACTACTTTTCGGCCCTCATTTATCTCTTAGAAATAAAGTATTACTGTACAAAACAGTAATACTGTCTGCTGCAACTTACGCAGCACCGGCCTGGTCTTTTGCGTTCCCCGCTAACTTAGATATATTAAATGCAACGTATAATAAACATCTTAGAGGACTAGCAAGAGCTCCGCGCTACTTACGTAATGACATCATCCGACGAGATCTTAACATGTTAACTTTTAAAGAAATTTGCCGTAACATTTCTATTAAATTTTATAATAACATTAACAATATTAATAATGAAATTATTGCCGAGCTTCCTGACTATGATTTCAGGGAAAACTCTAATCGTAAGCGGCCTCGAGCCACCATGCTTCCCTAAAATCATCGTTTATTCCAAATTCACTTAAATTTTTCCAAATTCTAACTTCAATTAATTTCTCGCGCCGACTTTAGATGGCGCCACAATGACTCTTGCTTCTCCTCATTACAAGTTAGCTTTTCCTAAGCCCTTGCCGAACGATGGCCGATTGGTTAGGGTGCTGGCCTTCGGTACCAGAGTTCGTGGGTTCGAATCCCACAGTGGCATGGATGTTCGTAGCCGTTCGGAATCGGCTTTAAGCTGTAGGTCCCGGTCTCATTAGCCCTCGTGTTGCAAAAAGTAGACCGTAGCACTCCAAACCAAACCAAACCTAGGCCCTTACTCTGGGAGTTGCGGTTCGTACCGTATGTGCGGTGTGACTTAGTCGCGGAAACGTGGCGTAGCGATACCTAGTTGTAGCAAATAAGCCCAAACCGTACTCTGGGAGCACGGAAACGAAGGTGCGGGAACTAGTTTACTATCGAGTAAGGGAAATAAACCCCGCCTTTGGGTGCGGCTTAATATCAGAGGCGTAGTTTATTGTGATCTTCTTCTTCACACCATTCAACCAATCACAAAATTAAAATGATAAGATCTTTAATATATTCATTATTTCAATACGAGTGTTGGCACTGAAGCATATTTGTAAATATTGTACACGTACACGTGTTCTCCAACAGTGAGTAGTTTATTTCAACCGATATCAATGGCTGCAAATTTCACTTCAGTGAAATCAAAAAGAATTTCACCATCACAGTTGGTCACAATGGTGACGTTTATTGAGAAAAATCCGCAAACCATTTCTTCAAAATTTAATCCTACATTCTCAAGGAATGATAGGAAAAAATTATGGGATGATCTAACAAACTTATTGAACTGCTATGGTAAACCAATAAAAGATTATAAAGGTTGGCAAAAGTAAGTAAAGTTGGCAAAGTAAGTAAAGATCTTATTTATCAATTCTTATATGAATTTTTACTTAAATGTAATTTAAATATCGTTACTAACATATTTTCTCCCATATTTCAATTTTTTTTAAAGCTGTGAAGTATGTATGTACTTATATAACTAATTGCATTAAAAACTACAAACTTGATTATTTTGCACTTAATTCTTAAACAATTTTCCTTGATGGGGATTTATTAACTTCCGCTAGTATCTCCTTTTTATTTGGAGATTTCCTAAATTGTCCGCTAGGGCCATGTAGGTTTATAATTGGCCAGGCCCCTTCTCTGAGGGCGTAACCTGTAGCCCCAGTGGTCAAATTAGGTTAGGGATTAAAAAGGGTTATGAAAAATGACGCGGGAATTTTTACCCTTGATTTAAGCCCCTAAGAAAAAAAACCCTGAGAATTTTCCTTACATATATATATATATATATATATATATATATATATATATATATATATATATAAAAACAAACTTGTGAATGTTTTTGAGCCTAAATTTTTCTATTGTGGATTTAGTATGTAAAATTGTAAGATTTTGAAAGTGAGCAGCTATGAAATCGTATACTGTTCATGATCTTCAGTTTAGAAAATATGGTTAATATACTAAACATCTGTTATGTATGATTACATGTTATGTATACTGTACTACATATATGTTTACTGTATGTACTAAACATCTGTTATCTACTCCGTTTTTTTTAGCGATATTTTGAAAATTTCTATTATAAAATGCTTGTACCATATATGCCAGTTTTCATGTGCATACTTGAATATTCATAAGACCTGATGTATTATAACTTTGTTTTAGACTTGGTCTGATCAAAAATGCGCTGTTAGGTATAAAGCGGCTAAAATATCAGTAAGTAGAAATGCAACTGGAGGAGCCCCCCCCCCCAACTGCTGAAAAGTTAACTGATATAGAGAGAAGAATTCTTGCAATTGTTGGCAGAGTGTCAGCGGAGGGTGACGAAAATATTTTAGAAGCAGGATTTGACGTAAGTACTAGTCTAAAAATACCATTATTGATTTTTTTTTTTTTTTTTTTTTTTTTTTACAGGATTTAATACTGAACTTCTTTCCTAAACAGTTCTACGATTTAACTTTTTTATTGTATTTTTTTCATTTCTAATTTTTTAAAAATATTTTTATATGTTTTTAAAAATAACATCTTGTTAAACATTTAATTTCAGACTGATGCTCCAGCGTTTTCCGACACAATTAAGGAAATATCCCTAAACATCCCCATTGAAGAGTTTGAATTGACACCAGTTGCATCTACTCGTATGTTTATTTTGAGAAATTTTGGATTTTGTTTTTGTTTTTAATTGTGTATTATTTTGATCATAGAGTTAAAGTTAATGAGTGACCATTATACAATATGGGCAGAAATCAATTTACTTTTCAATTAATAATTTCTAAAAATGATCACTAATGTCACATTTTATCTAAACATTGACACAGCTGTTATTACCATTGTTTAAAATGGAGGTAAAATCAGATTACCTTGTTTATCACCAAATTTGTGAGTCTACAAAACTGCATGGTTTGGTGTAAAGCACTGTGGCATGTTGAGTGTATAATAGGTTTTTTTTTATATTTTTCTCCTAATTTAGCAGTTTTTATTTTAACTTGAGTTTATTTTATCATTTGACAATCATAGTTGTTAAGTTTAAATAAAATAGTTTTTTATCACTTCTCTTATCAAACCTGGTGTATTTATTGCATTTCTCTGTCTGATTATATTATGAAAATTTGCAGATATCAGAGGAGGTATAATTAAAAAAATTTTTTTTTTTTGTAAATTTTCTTCATAATGCTTAAGTTTGTGAATAGATGTTAGAATTACAAATTTCTTATTTTCTTTTAGCAATTATTTCTAGAAAAAGGAAAAACAGTACTGAAAAAGACAGTTATACGAAAAAACTACTCCAAGAACAGATTGCTGCTATCGACAATCAATCAAGTGTTATAAGAATTCACACAGAAGCTATAAATGCACACAGTAGAGCATTAGATCACCTAACAGGTGCAATCGAAAAATTTAATCAAAAACATTCTGTAGATGATGTGCACCTTGTGGAAAATAAATTTATATGAAAACTTGCATTTTTCATTTTTTATTGTCTGTGACTTAACTTAACCACTGGAAGAAGCGTTTCATCAGGTGATAACGATTTTACCGAGGAATTTTATGGATCGTGTAAAAAGGCTGAAGTTTATGAATAAAATCCTCTGCATTTTTCAAAAGTGTAAAAAATGCATGCAAAAATATAATTACAAAAGTAGTTCTCGAAAACATGACAAAACACATTTATTATACCCGAAGGTGCTTTCAGCATCCCAGTTGGCGCAATTACACTACCGTAGCTTCCAGTTGTGCTATGTCAAGGCCACATAAGGGCCAAAAAGGTACCTTAGTAATGGAATCTTACCACCCGCGAGGGAAAAAACTTAACCACTGAAAGAAGCGTTTCATCAGGTGATAACGATTTTACCGAGGAATTTTATGGATCGTCTAAAAAAGCTGAAGTTTATAAATAAAATCCTCTGCATTTTTCAAAAGTGTAAAAAATGCATGCAAAAATATAATTACAAAAGTAGTTCTCGAAAACATGACAAAACACATTTATTATACCCGAAGGTGCTTTCGGCATCCCAGTTGGCGCAATTAGACTGCCGTATCTGCCAGTTGTGCGATGTCAAGGCCACATAAGGGCCTAAAAGGTACCTTAGTAATGGAATCTTACCACAAGAAAGGGATAAAACTTAACCACTGAAAGAAGCGTTTCATCAGGTGATAACGATTTTACCGAGGAATTTTATGGATCGTGTAAAAGGGCTGAAGTTTATGAATAAAATCCTCTGCATTTTTCAAAAGTGTAAAAAATGCATGCAAAAATATAATTACAAAAGTAGTTCTCGAAAACATTACAAAACACATTTATTATACCCGAAGGTGCTTTCGGCGTCCAAGTTGGTGCAATTAGACTGCCGTAGCTTCCAGTTGTGCTATGTCAAGGCCACATAAGGGCCCAAAAAGGTACCTTAGTAATGGAATCTTACCACCGCGAGGGAACTTAACCACTGAAAGAAGCGTTTCATCAGGTGATAACGATTTTACCGAGGAATTTTATGGATCGTGTAAAAAGGCTGAAGTTTATGAATAAAATCCTCTGCATTTTTCAAAAGTGTAAAAAATGCATGCAAAAATATAATTACAAAAGTAGTTCTCGAAAACATTACAAAACACATTTATTATACCCGAAGGTGCTTTCGGCGTCCAAGTTGGTGCAATTAGACTGCCGTAGCTTCCAGTTGTGCTATGTCAAGGCCACATAAGGGCCAAAAAGGTACCTTAGTAATGGAATCTTACCACCCGCGAGGGAAAAAACTTAACCACTGAAAGAAGCGTTTCATCATGTGATAACGATTTTACCGAGGAATTTTATGGATCGTCTAAAAAGGCTGAAGTTTATGAATAAAATCCTCTGCATTTTTCAAAAGTGTAAAAAATGCATCCAAAAATATAATTACAAAAGTAGTTCTCGAAAACATGACAAAACACATTTATTATACCCGAAGGTGCTGAAAAATGATGAAAGAATAAATTCGAGATTAGGTATTCGTCAGATGAAGATTACTTTTAAGCCTCATAGCAATTTAAAGAATCTGTAAGAATAACAAGCTGCTTAAAGAAGCTCTGAAATCACCATCACCAGAAACTTCCACTCAATTCAAGACAGTAGTTAAATATCTCTTAACTGCTGCTCGTTGAAATTATTGAAAAATTTTCCTATGCTCTTGACTATTTTTCGAAAGATGCTCATAATAGTTCTAGAGAAACAAAAACTAATAGAGGTTCCCCTCCATCCAACTATCTCTTATAATATCTCTCCGGAGATGAGGAAAATACTAGTTAGCCACACCCAAGAAATCATTTTCCAACTTGAAAATGACAATGAAGATTTGATATGGAAGAATGAATTCGAGATCAGGTATTCGTCAGATGAAGATTACTTTTAAGCCTCATAGCAATTTAAAGAATCTGTAAGTATAACAAGCTGCTTAAAGAAGCTCTGAAATCACCATCACCAGAAACTTCCACTCAATTCAAGACAGTAGTTAAATATCTCTTAACTGCTACTCGTTGAAATTATTGAAAAATTTTCCTATACTCTTGACTATTTTTCAAAAGATGCTCATAATAATTCTAGAGAAACGAATACTAATAGAGGTTCCCCTCCATCCAACTATCTCTTATAATATCTCTCCGGAGAGGAGGAAAATACTAGTTAGCCACACCCAAGAAATCATTTTCCAACTTGATAATGACATTGAAGATTTGATATGAAAGAATAAACTCGACATGAGGTATTCGTCAGATGAAGATTACTTTTAAGCCTCATAGCAATTTAAAGAATCTGCAGGTATAACAAGGTGCTTAAAGAAGCTCAGAAATCACCATCACCAGAAACTTCCACTCCATTCAAGACAGTAGCTAAATATCTCTTAACTGCTACTCGTTGAAATTATTGAAAAATTTTCCTATACTCTTGACTATTTTTCAAAAGATGCTCATAATAATTCTAGAGAAACGAATACTAATAGAGGTTCCCCTCCATCCAACTATCTCTTATAATATCTCTCCGGAGAGGAGGAAAATACTAGTTAGCCACACCCAAGAAATCATTTTCCAACTTGAAAATGACAATGAAGATTTGATATGGAAGAATGAATTCGAGATCAGGTATTCGTCAGATGAAGATTACTTTTAAGCCTCATAGCAATTTAAAGAATCTGTAAGTATAACAAGCTGCTTAAAGAAGCTCTGAAATCACCATCACCAGAAACTTCCACTCAATTCAAGACAGTAGTTAAAATCTCTTAACTGCTACTCGTTGAAATTATTGAAAAATTTTCCTATACTCTTGACTATTTTTCAAAAGATGCTCATAATAATTCTAGAGAAACGAATACTAATAGAGGTTCCCCTCCATCCAACTATCTCTTATAATATCTCTCCGGAGAGGAGGAAAATACTAGTTAGCCACACCCAAGAAATCATTTTCCAACTTGATAATGACATTGAAGATTTGATATGAAAGAATAAACTCGACATGAGGTATTCGTCAGATGAAGATTACTTTTAAGCCTCATAGCAATTTAAAGAATCTGCAGGTATAACAAGGTGCTTAAAGAAGCTCTGAAATCACCATCACCAGAAACTTCCACTCAATTCAAGACAGTAGCTAAATATCTCTTAACTGCTACTCGTTGAAAGTATTGAAAAATTTTAGTATGCTCTTGACTATTTTTCCAAAGATGCTCATAATATTTCTAGAGAAACGAAAACTAATAGAGGTTCCCCTCCATCCAACTATGTCTTATAATATCTCTCCGGAGATGAGGAAAATACTAGTTAGCCACACCCAAGAAATCATTTTCCAACTTAAAAATGACAATGAAGATTTGATATGAAAGAATAAATTCCAGATCAGGTATTCGTCAGATGAAGATTACTTTTAAGCCTCATAGCAATTTAAAGAATCTGTAAGTATAACAAGCTGCTTAAAGAAGCTCTGAAATCACCATCACCAGAAACTTCCACTCAATTCAAGACAGTAGTTAAATATCTCTTAACTGCTACTCGTTGAAATTATTGAAAAATTTTCCTATACTCTTGACTATTTTTCAAAAGATGCTCATAATAATTCTAGAGAAACGAATACTAATAGAGGTTCCCCTCCATCCAACTATCTCTTATAATATCTCTCCGGAGAGGAGGAAAATACTAGTTAGCCACACCCAAGAAATCATTTTCCAACTTGAAAATGACAATGAAGATTTGATATGGAAGAATGAATTCGAGGTCAGGTATTCGTCAGATGAAGATTACTTTTAAGCCTCATAGCAATTTAAAGAATCTGTAAGTATAACAAGCTGCTTAAAGAAGCTCTGAAATCACCATCACCAGAAACTTCCACTCAATTCAAGACAGTAGCTAAATATCTCTTAACTGGTACTCGTTGAAATTATTGAAAAATTTTAGTATGCTCTTGACTATTTTTATAAAAATGCTCCTAATATGTCTGGAGAAACGAAAACTAATAGAGGTTCGACTCCATCTAACTATCTCTTGTAATATCTCTCCGGAGATGAGGAAAATACTAGTTAGCCACTCCGAAGAAATCATTTTCCAACTTGATAATGACATTGAAGATTTGATATGAAAGAATAAACTCGACATGAGGTATTCCCCACACAGCACATACTGTAACGATCCGTTACATGACCCCAAAACGAACAAGGAGCCCAAAAGGTGACCTTTCGTCGTGGACTCACGATTAGCCGATAATAGGACCAGGTGGTCTAAAACCCGTAATTGAAAAACGGTGCGTCGACGGCTCCGAACTGGCTGAACATTGTAACCTGTTGAATGGACCTGTACTGTGTACATAATTGAGTGCACCTTGCCGCCCATTAGCGGTTACAAAAAGGCCATTAAGTTGGTTAAGTTAATGAATCTGAGAATTGCTACATCTGGAACCAGGACAGCCGATCTAAGACTTGGGAGTGACCGCAAGATTGCGTCACCCTGGCTCGGGAAGCTTCTCGAAGAACCGAGAAGCGAAGATATTGTGGAGTATAAATGGAACAAGACCGGACTAGAACGGGGGCTTTGCTTTGTTTCTTCTCTCGAGGCTTCTACCTGCTAGAGCCTGGTCGATCGAGGACCGCTCTTATCTCCGTGTCTGGAGTTTGTTTTTTTTTTGAGACCGCCAGCGTCTCCGTTGCTAGATAGTCGAACATTCGACTTGGGATTTCCTTCCCCGTTATTGCTGATTGATAGTTAACTTCTTGCATAGAAGTAGTCAGCCTAGAGTGACTTTGCACTCTCATTTTGGATCGACTTGCATCCTGTAGTTTCTTCACGAATCCCAGCGTGATACGCACTCGGAACCTCCGAACCTGCTGTGAAAGCCAACCGCGCTAATCGACTGACGGAGTGATCGAGTCAACATTAATCCCGGCACTAAGTAGTTTCCAGCTATTGTGTTTTAAAGCCCTAGCCATACTGTTCCGGTATCCCACGCATCCTTGTATGTGCTTATTATCTCTGTACGAGATCCCTGAATGTTATCGTTTATTGAATTTGTACATATCTGTACATAGTTTATTCTAGTGAATAAAATATTTAGTCAAGAATACCTTAATTTCTAGCCTGTGTCATTGAAGGCCTCGCCTACCTATTTTCCAGTACGTTACAGGCTAGTGGTATTCTAAATATTGGTGGCAGCGCTGTTACGGTAAACAGTGAAGGCTAGGTGAAGAAATTTTCGCGGGTGAAATTGTGCAGCCAGACATCAGATGAGAAATTTTGCGTTCCGAATCTGAACCTGCATTAGTGAAATTTTTGTGTGATCCTGTGATATTGAGAGTCAACTGTGAGACTTTTTGTGTGATCCTGCGATATTGAGAGTCAACTGTGAGACTTTTTGTGTGACCCTGTGATTTGAGAGTCAACAGTGAGATTTGGTGTTCAACCGTAAGACGACGCTAGAGACTGATGAAACAAGCATCAAAAATCGTGAGTAACCAATTCTGTTCTCTTGTATCGAACCAACAGTACATTGAGTATAGGTTGTGCTAGGAATTTAGATAGATCAGAGTATAGTAAATTGTGTTGCATTGTGTTTAAATTAGATGTATATCAATTGAAAGAAATCTTAAATTGGTATACAAATATTTTGTAGAGTGATAGAAAATAATTTCAAAGATAAGAATTATTGACTAAGGTATATTAAAGTTTTGAATTAAGAGTAAAGTTGAATTAAGGAATTTTGTGTAATAGTATTGTGCATAAATTTGAATTTTAAAAGTGTGTATAAATTATAATTGTAATTGAATATTAATTGGAATTTAACTGTTCATAAATAAGATTTTTAAACTGTGTATAAATCAGAATATTATATAATGAATATAATTTGGAAATTTGAAATTGCATAAATTGAAAATTTAAATTGTGTACGATGGTGTTTGATTTAAATTGTTAATAAGATAAGAAAAATTAGTGTGTTGAGAACATTGCTTAAATTAAATATATTAGTTATTTAATTATCATAATTTGAACTTAAGAAAACTGTTAGCACATTATAAGAGAATATTGCAAGTATTTATTTTGTATTGTGTGCATTTGTGCTAGGAAAATTCATATTGTTTATTGTTTTGGTTTTCAAGTGATTATTATTGTGTTAAATTGAAATTTTGGAAATTGGGTTAAACGTTCTAGTATCGAGTAGTATTTGTATTGTGTTAGTATTGTATTTCACGAATTGTTTGAGTAGTCGTAAGTTAATATTGTGAAATTTGAGTAGTAAGTTATTAAGGATTTTATCTCACCATGAGTTATTTAAGTAAAGGGCGTAAGGCAGATCTCGTCGAGTTAGCCAGGGAGATTATAGGTGTAATAGACGAAACCTTGACTATGAATCAAATAAGGAAATTAATTGAGACATCGGAAGATTACGATCCAGCTTTTGTAGAAGGATGTCTAGATACTATTATTGAGGCCCGGTTAGAGAAAGAGCGCATAGAAAGGGCGGATCGCGAAGTAGAGAGAGAAGATAGGAAGATAGAATTAGAGAGAGAAGAGAAGGAGAGAGAGAGACAAGAGAGAGAGAGGGATAATGAGAGAGCGTTCGAATTAGAAAAATTAAGATTAACCCAGGAACGTAGGAGCGCTGATGAACGGATAGAGGTGCCAAGACCCTCAGGGGCGTCTTTGCGGAACCGGATGCCACAATTTAATCCGGATGAGACGGACATAAATTTGTACCTTTGTCTATTCGAAAGACAAGCTGAATACTTGAAAGTACCTGAAATTGAGATGGCGGGGGAACTTATTTCATTATTACCGCTTTCAGTGTCAAATATTATTTTAAGGGAAAAGGCAGAAGAAACGCGGGATTATAAATTTGTAAAGAAACTCCTCTTAGAACGCTATAAATTATCGGCGGAAGCCCTGAGGCAAAAATTTGTACAACATGTACGGAAATCAGGAAATCTATGGAAGGATTACCTTTTTGAGATACGCACCTATTTAGAAGGTTGGGTATCCAGCTTAGGAGTTACAACATATGAAGGTCTACTGGATTTAATGCTAGTAGACCAGCTTAAACGGAAAATGGGGAGCGAATTCAAGGAATTCCATCTCAAAGAATGGGAAAGTTTTGTTTCGCCCGATATCGTAGCGGACTTAGGAGACAAGTATGAATTACTTAAGAAACCCGGGAAGCCCCAAACGCAAGGAAAAAAATTTCCGGATTCTCGCACCCCTGATTTTCGCAAGTTTGCAGTACCAATTAAGGCGGCTGAAAATATCAGACCCCCTCCCCAGGAAAAGGTCGAAATTAAGAATGAAAGGCCAAAAACGCCGAGTGTAAATGAACTTAAACATCGGGATTGGCGAAATGATCGGGAGTTTGAAAGGAAAAGGCACAGAGACATTATTTGTTTCCAGTGTGGAGTCTCTGGGCACATTAGACCTGATTGCCCGGAATTAAAACGTAAGGAGGAATTAAATGCTATCCATACGGAAAGTGAGGTAGTAGATCTGTTAGCACCGTACGTTAGTTTGGGCACTGTAAACAATAAACCGTCTGAAATTTTAAGAGACAGTGGAGCTAGCTATGACTTCATCTGTAGGCGATATGTTAGGCCGCAAGATTTTACAGGTGACGCGGTATGGGTAACTCAGCCCTTAGATACTCACGCTATAAAATTACTTGTAGCAAGAGTTTCGCTATGTACTACGTATGGGAATATCGATACGAAGGCTTGCGTCATTTCTGATTGTTCGAATCAACAACGATATATTCTGGGAAATTTGACGGCTGCATTATTAGAAGAACAACGCCGAAAAATTCAGGTAACTGAGCAAATTAACGCTCAAGCAAAGTTACAGACCCGAACTACTCTAGGGAACGGGAATTCCAGTCCGACAAATGAAAAATCCAGTGCAGGTGGGGAGAAGGTAAATAAACATACCTGGGAACAAAAGACCATTTCCACGAATCGCCCCCCTCCCCTCGTTGCAACCAAAACCAGTCTGGGAGTAAGTGCGGACGGAAATGCGGACAAAAGTACAATAGGGAGGTGTTTTCGCGTAACGGACACTCCGGTTTTAAGTCAGAAAGATGAAGCGCGAACCGGGAAAAAACAAACTGAGGGTTTCGAAATTCCCGCGCTTGGAAAAGGATCCTCTGATTCTGACTATAATGAAGTAGTGCGCGAGAATGAAGTAATATCTCGTCTAACTACTGACCAACAGTCGATATCAAAGAGACTATTAGGTAAAAATGCGATTACTAGGTTGCAGTCGGAAGCCCTCGAGGTAAGCGGGAACTCTAATACGGACGAATTTAACAACCCCCTAAGCGCAGAGGAGGGACCCGCATTGTTACACGACACGAGCGGAGAAACTGAATATGAGCTTTCAATTGTCAACTTGACCGACGCAGAACGGGGTCTTGTGAATATAACCCCAGAGGAATTTGCGGTCAGCCAGGACAATTGCTCTGAGACTAGGGAAGTGAGAGAACTGTTAGTTAATGTAACCGATGGAGTTGCGCATAAAAGTTTCGTACAAAAACATGAATTGTTATGCAAAATTCAGGTAAACCATTTAGGAGAGGAAAATTGTGATTTGGTGGTACCGGAAAAGTTACGGGAGAGAATTTTGGCTCTCTGTCAAGAAGATGCGGGAACTCACGCAGGCGTAACTAAATCGAAACAACGCCTCGCTAAATTGTTTTATTGGCCGAAGTGTTATCAAGATATGGAAACGCATGTTAAGTCGTGCCATCCTTGTCAACTAGTAGGGAATGCTATTGATACAAAGAAGGCGCCTATGCGATTAACTCCGATAATTAGTGAACCTTTCACTAAAATTAATATAGATGCTTGTGGGCCGTTACCCGAATCTGAAAATGGGAACCGGTATATAATCACCGCGATATGCCTGGCTTCTAAATACCCGGAAGCGGTGCCAGTGCCAAATATAGGATCTGTAGCGGTCACTGATGCGTTTTTACAGATTTTCAGGCATCTAGGTTTTCCGCGCGAAGTTCAATGTGATAATGGCTTTTCGTTTACAAGCCACCTCACAACGGAATTTTTCAAACGGTTTGAAATGACAGCTGGTGCTGCAACTGATAGCTACTGTGTGGTTCACAAACCCGGCACAGATAATACTAATGCAGATGCATTAAGCCGCTGCATCATGTAAAATGTGGTAAGAATGTAACCTGTACATACTTGCATATTGTCTTTTGTGTTGTAATTATTTGATATTATAATTTAGATATAGTTAGTGTTATTTTGTAGTATAATGTATATTAAGTATCTGAGTGGCTGTTGGTTCCTTACGAGGAAGATCAGAGTTGCAGTTCTCCACGAGAATTGTCGGCATAATCGAGATCCACCCTGTGGAAAAATTCTTATGCGAGGGGGGGTGTAACGATCCGTTACATGACCCCAAAACGAACAAGGAGCCCAAAAGGTGACCTTTCGTCGTGGACTCACGATTAGCCGATAATAGGACCAGGTGGTCTAAAACCCGTAATTGAAAAACGGTGCGTCGACGGCTCCGAACTGGCTGAACATTGTAACCTGTTGAATGGACCTTTACTGTGTACATAATTGAGTGCACCTTGCCGCCCATTAGCGGTTACAAAAAGGCCATTAAGTTGGTTAAGTTAATGAATCTGAGAATTGCTACATCTGGAACCAGGACAGCTGATCTAAGACTTGGGAGTGACCGCAAGATTGCGTCACCCTGGCTCGGGAAGCTTCTCGAAGAACCGAGAAGCGAAGATATTGTGGAGTATAAATGGAACAGGACCGGACTAGAACGGGGGCTTTGCTTTGTTTCTTCTCTCGAGGCTTCTACCTGCTAGAGCCTGGTCGATCGAGGACCGCTCTTATCTCCGTGTCTGGA
This sequence comes from Pardosa pseudoannulata, assembly GCA_032207245.1. Classification (NCBI taxonomy): domain Eukaryota; kingdom Metazoa; phylum Arthropoda; class Arachnida; order Araneae; family Lycosidae; genus Pardosa; species Pardosa pseudoannulata. The sequence continues at coordinate 33,924 of JAGEOH010000412.1, forward strand.
GTTTGTTTTTTTTGAGACCGCCAGCGTCTCCGTTGCTAGATAGTCGAACATTCGACTTGGGATTTCCTTCCCCGTTATTGCTGATTGATAGTTAACTTCTTGCATAGAAGTAGTCAGCCTAGAGTGACTTTGCACTCTCATTTTGGATCGACTTGCATCCTGTGGTTTCTTCACGAATCCCAGCGTGATACGCACTCGGAACCTCCGAACCTGCTGTGAAAGCCAACCGCGCTAATCGACTGACGGAGTGATCGAGTCAACATTAATCCCGGCACTAAGTAGTTTCCAGCTATTGTGTTTTAAAGCCCTAGCCATACTGTTCCGGTATCCCACGCATCCTTGTATGTGCTTATTATCTCTGTACGAGATCCCTGAATGTTATCGTTTATTGAATTTGTACATATCTGTACATAGTTTATTCTAGTGAATAAAATATTTAGTCAAGAATACCTTAATTTCTAGCCTGTGTCATTGAAGGCCTCGCCTACCTATTTTCCAGTACGTTACAATACGTTCATACTTCGTCCCATTCTTGTTTCGTTCGTCCAAAACTCGGTAGAGAAGTCCCATTATTGTCATTGATCAACGTAAATTTAACCAACATGTTCAAAACTTGCTCCCTAAGCAACCAAATCTGAACGTAAACTATAAGGTAAAGCATAAGCGTAAATTCAACGTCTTTAGGACGAAATTCCTACCAGAATTGTACGTAGTTTGCGCATGCGCTCATAAAGTAAATACTATGCGTGTAGTTGTATGTATACTCTATTGAGAAAATCATTCCACTCCATTTTGTGTAACTTCTCGCACACGTGATTTTGTCTTCAAATTTTTCTTTTGAGGAGTAAGGTGAGTAAATTGGATAGTTATGTTTTCAAAAAAATTATGTAAGCGGCAAGAACTGCGTAATTTGAATAATGTTGTAGAATCACAGATAAATGCCATTATTGATATGTCACAGAATTCGAACGTTCCGAATGTAGACATTAGTGATTTGAATAATTTTGGAAACTGTTCTGTACCGGAAAATCTCTTCCCTAATTCATTTTGTGATCAGAACATCTCAAGTGATAGTTCCGCATGTGATTATGATAATGGCGAAAGCTTTTTATCGTCTCCAACTACTTCCTTTACTGAAAAACCAAGCATTTCCTTTACTAAAAAAATTGCAAGTTGGGCTAGTGAATGCGGAATTTCCCATTCTCATTTAAATAAATTATTAGCTATTTTGAAAGAACACAGTTGCTTCACAGATATTCCTAAAGATGCCAGAACGATTCTCCAAACCCCTCGACAGACAATTACAAAGCCTATTTTTCCTGGATTGTACTGTCATTTCGGCTTAGCTGCAGGACTGGAAAAAATCATTCATTTCAACACTCGTTTGTTTCCAACTGATCTGGATCTATTGATAAACATAGATGGTTTACCTTTATCGAAAAGTTCTGGTAATCAATTTTGGCCCATACTATGTTCAGTTTTCAATGCCAGTGAGACATTTGTCTTTCCTATAGCTTCATATTACGGAAAAACAAAGCCTAATGATGCAAATGAATTTTTATCCAGTTTTATTGAAGAATTAAAGTTATTAATGTTGAATGGTATTACAGTTGCTAATATTGTGTATAATGTTAAACTTAAAGGCCTAATCTGTGATGCACCTGCTCGAGCATTTGTTGCTTATATCAAAGGACATTCAGGATATTTTGGATGTGGCAAATGTGTTCAAGAAGGAGAATTTATAAAAAGTAGGGTATGTTTTCCAGAACTTGAATCTCCTCTTCGCACAGACATGTCCTTTCATTGCCGTTTACAAGAAGATCACCATACTGGTACATCTATTTTAGAAAGTATAGGTTTTGGTATGGTGTCCCAAATTCCCTTTGAATACATGCATTTAGTATGTCTGGGAGTAGTTCGAAAACTTTTAAATTTATGGATGAAAGGAGATCTGAAATATCGTGTTCCTCAGAGCATAATTAATAAATTATCGGTGAAGTTTGAAGGCTTGAAACCTTATATTCCCAAAGAATTTGCTAGAAAACCTAGATCCTTAAAAGAATTGGATAGATTTAAAGCTACAGAATTTCGTCAAATTTTACTGTATACTGGGCCAATAATATTTTCATCATTGCCAAAACATTTATATGAAAACTTTATGAACCTGCATTGTGCAATTACAATTTTATGTGCATCCAAAACAACAGATATGTATGATTATGCTCATGATTTATTGAAGAATTTTGTGCATAACTTTGCAATCATATATGGGAGAGAAAATGTTTCTTATAATGTTCATGGGTTATTACATTTGGTAAATGATGTTAAAAACTTTGGACCTTTAGACAGTTTTAGTGCTTTTAATTTTGAAAATTTTATGCAAAAAGTTAAAAAACTTGTGATAACTAATGATAACTAATGTTTAACTGATATTAAAAATGTAGTTTTTTGTCTTCTATTTAAGAATAAAATATGAATATATAAGTGTTGTAAGAAGTCATACATTGGATGTCTTAATTCCGAAATTATTATAAAGAGTAAAGTATTAAAGTATACATAAAAAATATTTCAAAATTGATTTGCCAAACTTTCGATACTGCGCCAAACATTGACACCTGTACTGAGATGGAAAGATTGACTGTTTCTTTCTCTTTTGGGGGTAGATATCAAATGCGCATGCGTCGGAGTTGGAGGATTGCTGGACACAGACTCTCCTCTTTTGAAGACGTAGGCCTAGGTACGTGACGTCACATTTCTCGTACTACGGCTTGATCATTTAGGAGGTGTTGGTCCTACTAATAACCCCATATACCTGAAAAAACAGCAAGAAACAGACCTAGTACTGCCGTTCATGCTGTCAAACAGAAAGATTTTAGAAAAAGGAATACTTCGTTGCAGGGTTGATGCTCAAACTGAGAGACAGCTTAATGTGGAGAAGATTCAAACAAAATGCAAAAACTTCTTTGAACTACGATATGAATATAATCTGCATGACACTTCAGCAAGATAATGCAGGCAATTAGAAACAAATTTCTTCAGTTCCTAAGATATCACCAATTCTTAAAGCTGCAATAGTAAGGGTTTTCCTATCGAGTACAACATGTAGTTCAAGACTGGAGTATTGATTCATTTTCCAGTAAACAAATTTATTCAGAAGTGTATATTGCCCTTTGGAAAAATGACAGTTGAAACAGCGAATAAATCTCCTTATACAAGATCTTAAAGAATTACGTAAGTGCTGTTTAAAAGATATCAAGGAAAAAAGCTAGAGCTCTAGTTGAATTTAACAAACGAAAATATATACACAAACCAATGCAAAAGTAGAGAGTTCATAATCCCTCTGCAACATCGACTTGATTCTAATAAAATATAAAAGACTATTCGACCGATATAATGACCATAATCAGTTTGATAAATCGAATGAAAGATTCCACAGGTTTAACAACAGCAATAATTGTTCCTGTTTCTGAGGAATCAGAAATTCTGAGAGATTCTATGGTATAAAATTTTATATCGAAGATTAAAATTTTCTTCTCAGATGAAGAAACAATTCTTTGCTCAAGCAACCAAATTAAAAAAGAAACTTATATGCCTTAATATAAGAGATAGTTTATATGAGTTTAGCGAATAAATCACTTTTTATCTTATCTGTATTTATTGACCACATTTACAAAAAAGCAGCAAGAAACGGAGCTCGAACTCCCGTTGATACGAGTTTTATACAATATAGGACTACCATGGGTCACGAATGAGTCTACATTGGTGTGCGCTAAGTTTCCACGCCAAGGTAAATAAACGACGCCAAGGTGGTTTATCCGAGCCACTATACTGGGTTCGAAGGTTCCGAGCTGTCGGTGGTTTCTCCAAATTTAGCTGCTTGATTTCTTATATTTTTGTTAATTAGATCTTTGTTATTAGATCTATATTTTTGTTAATTACAGTCTTTCAGGTATGAAACAATTATTGGTATATATTATTATTAGTATTATGATTATTTTATTTCTTTTATTGTTATTTCTTTTTTATTTTTCTGTTTTATTCCCAATGCACGTAGTATTGTTTGAGTTTTTACAAATCATCACTATAAATGTATTGAAATCACATCGTGTTTTATTGTTTAATTTTAAATATTAATTTCATCAAATTAACACCTCAAGCATGATGTCTACAATTTTTGACGATATTTACTGTTATTACATACGTTGATACTGTTATTACATACGTTACATACCTGATAAGGTATACTTATTTCCACTGTTATGGTTGAATTATTTTTTTTAATTGCTATATCATGTATATTGTACACGATGCACGTGGTATTATTCGATTTTAACTATTGAGCATCATAGCTGAGTTGTATGCAATGTAATACCAATTTCTTGCATGATTTAGCGATAAATATTAATGATAGTAATGTTTTTGTCGCATAGATAATGCAGGCTTGGCTTTCTGGTATTTTTGTCGATTTTATAAATTATTTCAAAAGCTGTTCTATTAATATTCTAATTCTATTTGTTTACTGTTTGAGAGTAAATATTTTGATTATTAGCTTTAAAAGTACAGGTAAGATATTAACATTATAATTTATATTTTTTTTCTCTTATTGTGATTGCATGAGCTTCTAATATTGTTACATGCACATTGTACTTTTTATTGTTTGAATTTTATCATTCCTGTATTATATTATTCAAATTAATAATGTAATCTAATTAATTCTCCAAGTATTTCTGTTATTTTTGCTAACATTAGCTCTTTTTTAGGATGGCTCATGTGCTTATTCCATCATTTGCAGTTAAAATGCATTTTGCTGATCCTCCTGCCAGGTCTTCTCGGGTGGTCTCTAAGGTAAGATCTTCCTCGCTTTTCAGGACTGACTGTTTTGTAGGTGGGTTGACGTATGCCGAGGTGGTAGCAGGCAAAATTAATTCAAGGGTATATTGGCACTCTTCAGTAAAGCCTCAAGAGAGGGTGGAAGCTGTATCATCAACCAAGATTAATAAGAATTCTTATGCAACACCTGTTAAAAGAGGTAAACCATGTCCTACTGTTAATGTGTCCTGTATTTCTTTGACTAATATTTCATCATCTCTACCTATTTCTAATCCTTTGTCTACTTCTCTTCCTGCTGAACATGGCATCCAGGATGCATGTTTGCGTAGTTTGCGCGTGGTAATTCCACATGTAGAGCGTGGCGTGCTTAGGGTGTCTGAGAAGGCAATAGTGAGCAAGTTCATTAGTAAGCTGAAGTTTAAGGGCTCGCCAGTTGGTGGGTTTAAGGGAACACGGTATGAATGGCTTTTTGCAGATAGGAGCTATAGCTATGGAAAGAATGGTAGTAGGGTAGTTCAGCCGTGTGGGGCCTTCTCAGATGTAGAGCATCTTTGTGCAGGTGTTGTTAGTTGCAGCTGGCAAAACCAAATGCTTGTCTGTTGGTATACTATCCAAGAGGGTCTTCTGGACTAAATTGTCACAAAGATGATGAACCTGTTCATGCATCTGACCAGGTTATTACCTTATGTCATGGTGCAGGAGCTACTCTTGTGTTGGAGAACAACAGAAGGCAAGAGGTTGCGCGCGAGTGGTTAGAGGATGGGGATTTTTATGTGTTTAAGGACCAGAGGTCATTTTATCATGGGGTTGATGGTGTGGAGTCGACTGGTAAGGGACGTTGGGCCTTCACCTTTCGAGTGTTTAAGCCGTCATCTAGACCTATCAAGCCGATTCCTACACATCAATCACAGATTTTGTCCTCTGTGGCAGTTGCGGTAGTGTCCCCAGTTAGTGCTGCTTGCGTTAATGCAGGGGGGAGGGTTTCTAGGCCTGCTTGCGAAGTTTATGCAACATCAGTTACTGCAGCTTCTGGCGCTGTTAGGTCCCTTGTTAGGTCTGCTCATGCTAGAAAATTTTCTGATAGGGATGCGCACTGTGCGAAGCCTCTTCCTGTAAAATCTTCTATTTCTAATTCTACCAAGTGTATGTTAAATTATTCTATATCTAATGATACATCTCTGTCTAATAATAGTTGTTTGTATTCTCAAAGTTATTTAATAGTAGGAGGTGGGAGTAATGATCCTGAAACAGAAACAGTAAGTATCAAGAGTAAAAAAAGTATATATCCTAGGAAGTGAGAAAAGTGTTTTAAAATTTACAAGAATAGGCAATCTTTTTATAAACATCCATGCAACTCAACAAAGTCTGTTGAATCAGTAAAATGTGATATTTGTCTTAAGTCATATAAATCTAAATCTTCATTTTATCAGCATAAGAAAAAAAATTGTATTATATTAAATTGTGATATATGTGGTAAGAAATTTAATTCTAGGCGAAATTTGGATAATCATAATAAAAAGTGTTGCAATGGGATGCACACTTGTGTAAATTGTAATATATCTTACAAAGATAAAAAATCATTTCTTAGGCATTCAGCTATGTGTTCTGCTTCTAAAGACATCTATTTTAAGTGTAGTTTTGATTGCTCATTATCTTTTCCAAAATTTCCATCCCTAATCAGACATTTACTTGTTGATCATAAGGTTGATTTCATAAAAAATTTCACTTTTGATTCTCTAGATTTATTTCAAAATTGGCTGGAGTTTGAATTTTCAGAGACTTTTAGTTATTTTAGAAAATCTACAGGTAGAAAGAATAGCAAAGGTTGTAATCGTTACTATTATAGTTGCCAGCTTGGTAAACAGTATAACAAGTTCAAGCCTATCACAAGTAGGAAAAATAATAAAGGAACTATTCCTAAAAGTGTAAATTGTCCAGCTCGAATATATGTTACGCAGAAACAGAGTTCAGTAAATGTAACATATTTTGATCAACACAATCATCCTTTAACATTTAAACACTGTAAGCATCATCCTTTAAAGCAAACTCTGAGGAATTTAGTTAAAGCACATCTTAGATTATCAGTCCCGATTCATACGATTAAAGACATTTTACAAGATGGTGCTGGCATGAGAAACAATAGGACTTCCTTTCCTCTCAAAGAAGCATTTATTTCCAATAAGGAAATTAGTGCTTATAAGAGGCATATATTTAAGCCATTACATCCCGATAACGATGCACTCTCGGTTTCAGCTATGGTTGAGGGATTTAAAAAAGAAGATTATAATCCAGTTTTAATATATAAACCTCAAGGTATGCCAACTATATGTGGTCCACCAGATCTTGACATTTTGCCTAATAGTTCACAAATATTTGCATTTGGTATTCAAACACTACAACAAAAAAATGTAATGATAAAAGGTTGCCAGAACATTTTATGCATTGATGCTACATATAATACAAATCAGTATGGCTTTTATCTTATTAATTTAATAGTTCCTGATGAGTTTGGGGTTGGGTATCCTGTTGCTCATTTTATTACAAATTTCACAGACACAGAAACATTAACATGTTTGTTTAAGTCAATATATTGTAGAATTCCACAATTATACGTTAATTGTATTATGACCGATGATGACAAAGCTTTATTTTCTTCTTTTAAAAAAGTTTTCGGTCCAAATATAAAGCAGTTACTATGTTTATGGCATGTACGACAAAGTTGGCTTAGGTGTTATCTGTAAGAAAAACTGGAAAAGTGTAATATGTAGATAACTGTAAATAAAACTAAATGGCTGTTTTCGCAGAGTGGCTCACACAGTCTCCTGCTGAATTCAGCTTTTTGGTATTGTACAAATTTACATAATAGGTGAGTAGCAAAAATTTTATAAGTTCTACTGTTAGGTATGTTACTTCCAATTATAATTTATGCCATATATTTAATCTGAAAACACAAAAAGATTTTAAAACAATAACTATATATATATATATATATATATATATATATATATATATATATATATTTAAAAGGCTGATTTTTAAGATCTTCATGTCTCTGCTACCAATTACATCAAATTTTATCTTGCTTGCGGCAGGCTCGAGTCCTTAATGAGCTGTTAAGGTAATAAGTAATAGTAGTAGTAGTCAATTCTACAATGCAATAGACTGTTAGTGAGAACGTTAGCAAATTGCATATATTTAATATGGACAAAATAAAGAAAATCAGATTATAGAAAACAATACACAAGTTTTTCAAGAGTGTTTTTTGCTTGTAACATGGTACTGCAGATATAGGGTTGTGGCTCCCTATACCAATTAGTATTCTTTTTGAAGAAAGGCACGGTTAAATAAGGATTTTGCCCAGGGAACCCTGATCTATAATTGATATAATCAGTAAATATATTTTCAAACTAACATTTAAGAATTTTTTTTAAACAGGGTGAAGGCAGCTTGTAATTCAGTTCACTGGTCACTTTTTCCACTATATATAGTCAAACAGAATACACTGAAATCAGAAAAATAAGCGTTTGTGTGAAAAAAAATCTTAGTCTCTTTACATTATTTGGGGGTTCAGTACTTTTATTGAGTGCAAAACATATATTATAAAAAAACTATTAAATTGATCATAATATTAATTTATATGTAGTGAATTAAAACATAATTTATGTTCCGTATTGGATTATAAGATGTAGTTTTAATTCAAAATTACATTGAAATGTTGATTTAAAACTTTTTTCCCTTGGCTGTTTTAAATGTTATACACTTTATTTGAAGAAATAATAATAATAAATAAATTTAACAGTTAAAATATTTATTTCTAAGTATTCTAAAATATTCAGTCATTCAAACGTAACTTAATGTATTACTACAAACATATGCACATTTAAAACAGTCTAAAAGAAGAAATGAAACATAATAATATTAATCTATACAAAACAATATTTTGTTATTTTTATTCAATAGGATAGAGAGATTACCAGGGTTTATATTATTTATCATTTAAGACTAGTTAGTATATATGGGTTAATTTTGCATACTAGATATAAACAAACACATCTTTCCGAGCAACTTAGAAACATATTAACAAATAAATTTTGTAGATACATAAGTTATCCTAAGCGCCAAAATAAAGATACGTAGCAAGCTATAACAACCATACCCTACCAAAGGGTTGCCATTCGTGGTTCATTCCTGACCCATGTCGTCCTATATTGTAGAAGACTCCTACAAAACAGGTAAGTGTCTATAGTCTAGCTAATTTATCTATTTAATATACTTTACTTAATAATTACTTCCCTCAAGTGTTTACTTAGATTATATTTTGAATAACGTGGAATGAGCAAGGCTAATCGTCTTTTAGTCTCAAAGTCTTATTTTATTTTAATTAAGTAGAGTATTTTCTAAAAATTATTTTTAATAGTGAATTTGTTTCTAAAATATTTCAAATAGTTCAGCATTCTTCTTTGATGTTTTGTATTTATTTATTTATTTTTGGCAGGCCCTATGGCAAGAAACTAAGACACGGAATTGGCTGTTGCTGCGGATTCCTCGAGACTCAAGCGTGGTTGTGCTCTCTGAAAGCCATGTCTTTGGGTGGAAATTGCTTCGTCACATATTCCTTGTTTATGGGACAGACAAGGATTCATATAAGAAAATATGTCTCTCTCGACGATTATTTTCGTCCTACTAGAGAAGGAGTATGTGTGAACCCAAGGATTTTGGACATCATTTTGTGAGGGGGCAATCTAAATAGCTCATAATCCACAGTTATCTCCTGTTATCGTCGAGGATGACCTTCGTGTCTCACTACAAAAGATAGACGGTGAAATAGTTTTTGCCTTCCAGCGTGTATACTAGAGAAAAATTTAAACCACGTGTTCCTACCTCAATTTGTAAAAATAAATCAAGATTACTTCACGACTCTTCGCCTGCATTTACTCAATATCACTAAGATAGCCTCATTAGATACGATTTATTTGATGCCATTAAATGATGGATATGAAAACTTTATTGGACATCGAGAGTTGCAAAATTCATTGGGTATATGTTTACTAAAAGCTTTATCTCAAAACATTGAGGAAATATTTGACTATTCGTGGTTACGATGCTCCCCACGTTATGCACGACTGCATGAATGGAAGTGTAATTGATTTTGATACTTGTTTTAAACGTGCACTGTGTATTATTCCTATATTTTTTTATGTTGCTGACATAAAAGACATTAATGTACATATTCAAAGCAAGTATACTGGTGATAAAGACTGCGATTTTAATGATCTCATAATTTCTGAATAATAAAACTTATTGTTTTACCTACATGTTTTGTTGTTATTTTATTTATTTTATAATTTATGCTGATTGCATATATTGCACTTTTCTTTTTAATGAAATACGTTGGTATTAAGTAAAAATATCAGTTTACTTCACTGAACTTTCATATTAATAATGAATATTCTGTAGTATCTGGACGTGTATATTTTTCTCTCTCTAGCAATGATGAAACTAATATCTACAACCCATAGAAATCCTAAACATCAAGCATGACCACGACCCTTTTGGTACGTCACTTCCGTACACTCCCACTTCCGTTCACGTGATTTACTCCGCACGAGCACCGTGTCCTACTAATAACCCCATATACCTGAAAAAAACAGAAAGAAACAGACCTAGTACTGCCGTTCATGCTGTCAAACAGAAAGATTTTAGCAAAAAGAGAGTACTTCGTTGCACGGATGATGCTCAAACTGAGAGACAGCTTAATGTGGAGAAGATTCAAATAAAATGGAAAAGCTACTTTGAACTACGATATGAATATAATCTGCACGACACTTCAGCAATATAATGCAGGCATGTCCCTTAGAAACAAATTTCTTCAGTTCCTGAGATATCACCCATTCTTAAAGCTGCAATAGTAAGGGTTTTTTATCGAGTACAACATGTAGTTCTCGACTGAGGTATCGAGTCATTTTCCAGTAAACAAATTTATTCAGAAGTGTATATTGCCCTTCGGAAAAATGACAGTTAGTAAAACTCCGGCGTATGAAAAAGCGAATAAATCTCCACCTACAAGATCTCAAAGACTTACGAAAGTGCCTTTTAAAAGATATCAAGGAAAAAAGCTAGAGCTCTAGTTGAATTTAACAAACGAAAATACATAAACAAACCAATGCAAAAGTAGAGAGTTCATAATCCCTCTGCAACATCGATTTGATTCTAATAAAATATAAAAGACTATTCGACCGATATAATGACCATAATCAGTTTGATAAATCGAAAGAAAGATTCCACAGGCTTAACAACAGCAATAATTGTTCCTCAGTAATCAGAAATTCTGAGAGATTCTATGGTATAAAATTTTATATCGAAGATTAAAATTTTCTTCCCAGATGAAGAAACAATTCCTTGTTTAAGTAACCAAATTAAAAAAGAAACTTATATGCCATAATGTTTCTGAAAGATCTAGTTTCAAAGACAAAGATTTTACCAAAAGTCTTCGATTTAGGGTTGATGCTCAAACTGACAGACGGCTTAATGTGGAGAAGATTCAAATAAAATTCGAAAAGACGATATGAATAAAATGAGCTTCATAAGTCGCAGCAAGATTATACAGGCATGTCCCTCAGCAACAAATTTCTCCAGTTCTTGAGATATCACCATGTCTTAAAGCTTCAATACTAGGGGTTTACGAATTCACAATTATATCTAATTCTCCACTTAGGTGTCTATTCATCTTACTGCAAACTAATTTATTCAGAATTGTACATTGTCTTTTGGAAAAATGACAGTTAGTAAAACTGCGTCGTATGAAACAGTTAATAAATCTCCTCCTACAAGATCTCAAAGACTTAAGTGCCATCTAAAACATATCAAGGAAGAAAGCTAGAGCTCTAGTTGAAATTAACAAACGAAAATACAAAAATAAACCAATGCAAAAGTGGATAGTTGATTATTCCTGTGCTACATCGGCTTGATTCTAATAAAATATAAAAGACTATTCGAACGATATAATGACTATAATCAGCTTGAAAAATCGAAAGAAAGATTCCACAGGCTTAACCAGAGCAATAATTGTTCCCGTTGCTGAGGAATCAGAAATTCTGAAAGATTCTATGGTATAAAATTTCATATCGAAAATTAAAGTTTTCTTCTCAGATTAAGGACCAATTCTTTGCTCAAGTAATCAAATTAAAAAAGAAACTTATATGCCGTAATGCTTCTGTAAGAGATAGTTTATCTGAGTTTAGCGAATAAATCACTTCTTATCTTATCTGAATTTATTGACATTTACTTAGAAAAAAGCAGCAAGAAACGGAGCTAGAATTCTCCTTGATACTGTCAAAGACAAAGATTTTACCAAAAGTGAATGCTCCGGTGTAGGCTTGATGCTCAAACTGACAGACATCTTAATGTGGAGAAGATTCAAATAAAATTCGAAAGATTGTTTGAACGACGATATGAATAATGTGAGCTTCATAAGTCACAGCGAGATTATTCAGGCATGTCCCTTAACAACAAATTTCTACAATTCTTAAAGCTACAATAGTAGGGGTTTACAGATCCACAGTTATATCTAGTTCTCCACTTAGGTTTCTAGTCATTTTCCTGCAAACTAATTTATTCAGAATTGTACACTGTCTTTTGGAAAAATGACAGTTATTAAAACTGCGGCATATGAAACAGCGAATAAATCTCCTCCTACAAGATCTCAAAGACTTAAGTGTCATCTAATAGATATTAAGGAAGAAAGTTAGAGCTCTAGTTGAAATTAACAAACGAAAATATATAAACAAACCAATGCAAAAATGGAGAGTTGATCATCCGACTGCTACATCGGCTTGATTCTAATAACATGTTAAAGACTATTCAACCGATATAATGACTATAATCAGCTTATTAAATCGAAAGAAAGATTCCACAGGCTTAACCAGAGGATTAATTGTTCCTGTTGCTGAGAAATCAGATTCTGAAAGATTCTGTGGTATAAAATTTCATATCGAAGATAAAAATTTTCTTCTCAAGATAAGAAACAAATCTTTGCTCAAGTAACCAAATTAAAAAAGAAACTTATATGAAGTAATGTTTCTGTAAGAGATAGTTTATCTGAGTTTAGCGAATAAATCACTTCTTATCTTATCTGTATTTATTGACCACATTTACTTAGAAAAAAGAAGCAAGAAACGGAGCTCGAACTCCCGTTAATACTGCCAAAAACAAAAATTTTACCAAAAGTGAATGATCCGGTGTAGGCTTGATGCTTAAACTGACAGACATCTTAATTTGGAGAAGATTCAAATAAAATTCAAAAGATTGTTTGAACGACGATATGAATAAAATGAACTTCATAAGTCACAGCAAGTTTATTCATTCATGTTCCTTAGCAACAAATTTCTCCAATTCCTGGGATATCACCAATTCTTAAAGCTATAATAGTAAGGCTTTTCCTATCGAGTACAACATGTAGTTCTCGACTGAGGTATCGAGTCATTTTCCAATAAACAAATTTATTCAGAAATGTATCCTTCGGAAAAATGACAGTTAGTGAAACTGCGGCGTATGAAACAGCAAATAAATCTCCACCTACAAGATCTCAAAGACTAACGAAAGTGCCTTTTAAAAGATATCAAGGAAGAAAGCTAGAGCTCTGGATGAAATTAACAAACGAAAATACCTAAACAAACCAATGCAAAAGTGGAGAGTTGATCATCCGTCTGCTACATCGGCTTGATTCTAAAAAACATAGAAGACTATCCGACAGATATAATGACTATAATCAGCTTGATAAATCGAAAGAAAGATTCCACAGGCTTAACCAGAGCAATAATTGTTCCTGTTTGTGAGGAATCAGAAATTCTGAAAGATACTATGGTATAAAATTTCATATCAAAGATTAAAATTTTCTTCTCAGAATAAGAAACTCAAGTAACCAAATTAAAAAAGAAACTTATATAAAGTAATGTTTCTGTAAGAGATAGTTTATCTGAGTTTAGCGAATAAGTCACTTCGTATCTTATCTGAATTTATTGAGCACATATACTTAGAAAATAGCAGCAAGAAACGGAGCTGGAACTCCCGTTGATACTGTCAAAGACAAATATTTTACCAAAAGTGAATGCTCCAGTGTAGGTTTGATCCTCAAACTCAGAGACAGCTTAATGTGGAGAAGATTCAAATAAAATTCTATAGATTGTTTGAATTTCTATAGAAGTGTACCTTGTAATGTGGAAGAGTTCTCCCTCTGCTCCCAACGTGGACAAACGTTGAACGACTCCTCTCTGCTTTCCCACGGATACTGTCTGATTGTGCTTGTGGGGCCAGTAGGCTTGCAACTGACACAATATAGTTGTATGCGCACACTTCCCAGTGATTTTACATCTGGATTAAATCTGGATAAAGCTAACGATTTTCATAAAATTATTAGTAGTACCAGGATGGAAATGGATACGACAACGGCCCCCGGATCTTCCCGGGATGGAATAGACTGGACCGACGCTGAGAAGGATATGATCGGACTCATCAAATCCGGCACTGATGTTAGAAAGATCCCTGCCTTGATGAGGTTTTGCCCTAGACTCTCCAATCACCTGAAAGGTATGAGTTTTAACGATATTGTTACCGAATTTGAGGATCTGGAAATTCAGGATAAAAGAAATAATTTTAATGACAACCCCCCAAAAAAATTAGGATCGAGTGAAAAATTCATAACTCCCTCAACTAGACTAACGGCCAAAAGGTCAATTGCTACAATCAATATTCCATATAATGTTAAATTAGGAAATAGATATGTTGTATTAAACCAACAACAAAATAATAACGATTTAGTAAATGATAAAATAAATGAAGATAATCAGGAAAAGGCTATTAAAATTAAACATATTACAATTGTAAAAAAGAATAACTACAGGACTACTCTAAATGAAATGGAAAAAACTAATCAAAAATTCCATGCGAAGTTCAGTGGTGAATTTATTAAAATTTTCCCTGAATCAGTAGAAGATCATAGAAAAATTACTACGCTTTTACAAGAAAATAATATTGAAGGTTTTATTCTCCCCATAGGGCAAAGCAGACCGGTTAAAAAAGTAATTAGAGGCCTACCTATTGATTGCACCACAGACGAAATAGTCGATGAACTAACAGAGAAACATGGATTTCAAATCCTAAAATGTGTACAGTTGATAAGTAAACGAACTAACTTAAATCTTCCCCTATTTCTCATCCACCTCTCCCCGATCCCATGTAGCAACGAAATCATCAACTTAGATAAGCTTCTCCACTTTAAAATTAGTATAGAAAACTACCGCTCCCCTTTCAAAATCATGCAATGCCACAGATGTCAGTTCTTTCATCATCATAGTGAACATTGCATGATGAACGCACGGTGTGTAAAGTGTGCTAGACCTCATCTTACCAAAGATTGTGAAAACGGTGAAAATTTTGAAAAAGAACTATTAAAATGCTGCAACTGTGCAGGTCAGCACCCAGCAAGTTATAGGGGTCGCCCAAAATTCCCCAAACCTAGAACCAACCAATCTAACATAAATAATAATAATCAAATAAGATCCTATGCTAGAGTGCTTAATAATGTCCCTAGTCAGGCCGCCATTGCTAAAGAACAACCCGCCGAGGAAGAAACCGCCATTACGGCAGCAATTTTAAGACCCACTAATTCTCAACCTAGAAAGGCTAACAGCAACCAAAACCAACTAGAAGGAATTAATGAAATAAACGACTTATTAAGCGTAATTAAAAATATGCTAGGTATTAATCATTTCGGTGAGCTAGCAAATAAACTAGCTGAGATAAGGGACGGAATGAAAAAATGTAACTCCAGAGAACAAGCGTTGATGTTTTTCATCAGTCGCACTGAAGTACTTAGTTCGCTCGCGCCGTAATGGCCGTTTCCAGTGCGATGTAATGTGGAAAAATGATAGTTAATGAAACTACGATTAAGTCTCTTCCTTCCAGATTTTCGAAAGTGCCATTAAAAGATATCAAGGAAGAAAGCTGGAGGTCTAGCTGAAATTACCAAAAAGACATAAACAAACCAGTACTAAAGTGGACAGTTGATCGTCACTCTGCTACATCGAACTGATTCTCATAAAATGTATAATGCTTCAGAAAGCGATTGGATCATGGAGGGGAACAAACCACGACATAACATCGCAACTCAACAACCGTTGCATGTCATTGAAGTGTTAATCAAAGTGTTATCTAAGCAAAGATTATCTTTATCATAGAAGCAGAAATAAA